>JAYESA010000007.1:188397299-188637299 GCA_036927795.1 Iris macrosiphon | reverse complement strand
TCGAAAAGATAGGGGTATCTCTCGCGCATTTCATCCTCCCTCTCCCAGATCGACTCACCTGGAGAGTGATGCTTCCACGCGACGCGAACCAAGAAAATAGTCTGGTTCCTCAACACCTTCTTCCGCCGATCCAGAATCTCCACCGGCTGCTCTGGATAGCTAAGAGTAGGGCCCACCACGATCTCTGAGTGATCCAATACGTGACTGGGATCCGCCACGTACCATCTCAACTGCGACACGTGGAACACATCATGAATTCCCTCTAGCGTAGGCGGCAAATCTAGCCTATACGCCACAGCGCCGACCCTCTCAAGGATACGGAAGGGTCCGACGAAACGTGGGCTACGCTTCCCGCCTCCACCAAAGTGAATAGTGTCCCGCGTCGGAGAAATCCTCAGGAACACCAGATCTCCAACCTAGCACAAACAAGGTCTCTGCATTTAGTCTAAAATAAGCAATCACAAGCAAACACAAGAACAAAATCTATATTCTAAGCTATACCTCGAACTCCAAAGGTCTCCGGTGGCTATCGGCCCAATGCCGCTGCCTGTCCTGCGTCACCCGAAGTCTATCTCTAATGAGCTTGACCTTCTCCGCTGCATCAACCACCATCTCCGGGCCAATGTGACTAGTCTAACTGTTGAGTCTATGGTCATGTCAAGTCTAGTCCACTAACCAATAATATTATTAGTTACATTATACATTATACACATTATATTTAATATATATAAACACAATATATAATTATTATAAAATAACAAAAATATTTCTACTCTGAAAATGTGGTAGTGACACCAAGTAGGCCAAAATCGGTATACCGTCGGTATATACCAGTATACCGTCGGTATGCCGGTTCCCATAGGTAATTATAGGGAAAGTCCAATCAAGACGGGTATTAAAAAAACCGAAATCATGTTCCGAAGCTTAACAGAAACTAGTCCGACAAGATGTAAAGTCTAATAATAAGTCTCATATAGCATATAGACTAAGTTTTATGGCAATCACTCCAGTTATCGTTTCCAACACTGAGTTACCTAACCAATAAATATCATGATTTCTACCAAAAAAGTTAAAACCAAGCTCAAAACAGTTTCTGAAACTTGCACAGGGTTGAAAATCACTAGAGAAACATATTTAACAAAATTATTTTCATGAAATTCTAAGCATAAACTACCAAGAAAATCGAAAACTGTAGTAAAGTAAAGTCGTTCAAGATTTTGGCAAGATGTACTTGCCTACAGTCAAGCTCCCAGCCTTAACCTTCAACTCCACCACCAAGAGGGGTTCGAAAACCACACTCTTTGGCCTCAAGACTAAGCTCCTAGCTCCTGCGAAAAATAGAGAGAAAATGAAGAAGTGAAGAAAGAAAGAAAAGAAAGAGGAGCGAGAAAATCAACTTATATATATAAGAGGTGATTTAATGATCGTCTGATCTGCCTCGTCAGCGATCCAAGTCACGAGATTAAATCAATTTCGACCACTCAAAACAAAACCAAGAAACCAATGGATAATAGAAAGTATCAAACACTATGAACGAAAATATTTCACGAAAATATCTCAAAAATATCTCAAAATATCTCAAAAGCAAAAGTAATATCTGCTGATCGGTATACCGTAGTATACCGTCGGTATACCGAATAGGGAGAAAATTTTCAAAATTGCTTAGTTTTAAAATTCCACAAAATCTAGAAAATAAAACATACCGTATAAAATACGTATCCATATACCAATATAGATACTGTGAGACGAGTCTCACATACCTCAAAACAATTAACCAACAATAGGACAAACATAACCCCTAACATTTTCGGTTTTCACCTTACAAAAATGGTAAAAACTGAAGGTGTAGCTTTGTCTTGACCTTTGCCCACTATATATATATATATATATATATATATATATATATATATATATATATATGAGGTAAATGGGATATGAGCCATAGGCTCATATTCCTACACGAGTCATCCACACGCATGTGCACTAGTACACTACATTCATATTGGTCCATATGTGCATTGGCTCATGTAGGAATATGAGTCTATGGCTCATATCCCTTTTTCTATATATATATATATATGGGCTAATTAGTGTTTAGACCCTGAATATTATACCAACTTAGAGTTTAAGTCTTAACATGTCCAATTGGAATGTTTGGAGCCTGAAATTTAATTTTTGATTTTTTTTTTCTATTATACTCGCATTTTTAGCTTGTGTTGATTTTTGTTCCTTTATTCATGTTGAGGGTATAATTGAAAAAAAGAAACAACAATTTAAAATTCAGGGTCCAAAATTTTTAATTGGACATGTTAGGACTTAAACTCTAAGCTGACATAAAATCTAGGGTCTAAATCTTAATTAGCCCTATGTGTGTGGGGCCCACTTATTGGCTCATTTTTGTTATGAACGTTCTTTTGTTGTTATTGATATACTAAGAAAAAGCAAATTTTTATTGTAATTTTACAAGATGCTTATGATATTTGGCCCATTGCTTCTCTCAGTAACTCTTTTTTCTATAAACAACAAATATAATTTCTTTTTTTTTTATGAGACCTAAATTCGAATCCAAAACATCCCTAGTACGCAACCATCTCCTTCTTCCATCACTTTTCGGAGCATGATCCTCTAAAATGACGGACCATGAAACTTGAGCTAATAAAAACTACAACTCATCGCAAAAAATAAAATAAAAATAAACCACAACTCGAAAATTCAAAACCTAGATCACGAAAACAACATATATAAGGGCCTAAGCGGCTAAGCCCTTGGGGATTTGAGAGGGGTGAAATTGTTGTGGGGATTTTCTTTCTTAGTTATGTATCCTTTTTTAGCTTAAACCCAAACAACTAGTATAATAAAAAAAACACTCAACAACTAGCTAATATGCTAGCAATAAAATCCCAAATGTCACAAATATACTATAAAGTCGGAAATTCTATATTTTCGAAAATTATATTTTAAGTAATTAAAATTTTCATATTTAGTGACTATATAAATATTTTCGAAAAAATTGAAAATAAAATAAAATAGAAAAGCAAAAGCAAAAGAAATAAAAAATAAAAAATAAAAAAATAAAAAAATTGAAACAAATGAAAAAACCCGACAATACGAGAAAACAAAAACAAAAACGAAAAAAATAAAAAAAATGAAAGAAGGAAAAAGGCAAAAAAAAGAAAAGAAAAAAAAAATTGAGAAAAAGGAGGAAAAAAGGAAGAAAAAAACGATAAAGAAAACAACAAGTTATTTTTTCCAGGCAAAAACAAAACCCATTTATTCATAAGGGATAGGATTCTCATATTTTGTGGGTATTCATAATTCTCGAATTTTTTTTTAATCTAAACAAAACGTGAAAATAGATTTTTCACCATAAATTTATCCGGAAAAAAAAAATTGTGTGTACCAAACGTCCCCTAAAAACAATTAGTATAAGTCAATATGCAGAAAAAAATAATTGCAACAATTACAAATTAGTCCAAATTCAGAAGGACTCATTAGCGTTTAAACCCTGAATTTTATATTAGCTTAGAGTTTCATCTGCGACATGTCCAATTGACAGTTTGAGCCATGATTTTTTATTTTTGGTTTCCTTTTTCCATTATACCCCCAACATGAGTACAAGAACAACCAATCCATGTTGGAAATGGGGGTATAATAGAAAAAAGAAACCAAAATAAAAAATTCAGGATCCAAATTTTTTAATTGGACATATCAGGACTTATTAAGCTGGTTTAAAATCCAAGATCTAAACATTAATTTGCCCAATTCATAATTGACCGTTTATGGGCCTTAGACTTGATCCGACTATAAAATGTTCAAAAAGTAAAAAAAAAAAAATTGAATCTTAGACCTAATCTCACCTTAACCATATAAGACCTCGACATAATGCGGCACAATCATCAGCAACCAATTAAGTAATGGACAACTATACTATATTATTGTTACGTGAAATAGATGATGCACATAGTGGGTCATAACGGGATGGACACAAATTATATAACGTGCAAGAGGTCCATAGACTCCATCTCCCATAATGCCTTTAGGCTAGTCCATTGGGCCGAGGGACCTATCCCTAATAATACTGAATTTGGAACCCTTGTATGTAAATGGACTCCTTGGTTTATTTAATATCACACGCACACCATCCCTAACATTCCGCAGAAATCCACATGGACATGACTAATTTGGAGAATAAATTATGAAAAAAATAGCGTGGAATACATTTGATGCAAAATTTCAAGTTGTTCAAGTGACAATACAATGAATATGCTATAGGAAAAGGAATCAACTCCACTTCATGGTTGACCCGAAGGAACCTGCAAACTAAATATTAATCACAACTATCTATAAGTTCACCATGCAGAGCTTTCATGTAAGTATTCATGAAGCACATGTAGCTCAGCTAGCATAATGGTAAGAGAAAAATAAAGATAAAATTTGAATTGTATCATATTTTATTTATCATAATTTAAAGTGTATTTTACTGCTTTATCATATTGTATAATCTTCTCCCTCCTTCTCCACTTCCGTCTTCTCTTCAACAACGATCAACTTCGCTGACCACTATTTTTGACCGAAATATCCTTAGTAAATTATCATTATTATCGGTCTTCCTGCTCAGCATGAAAAAAGGAAAGTGATATTTCGGTCAAAAATTAACGGTCAACGGATCGTTAATGGAGACGGAAGTGAAAAAGTTTGTACATTATAGTAAAGCAATGTGATACACTTTGAATTAAGATAAATAAAGTAGAAGTACAACTCAAATTTCCTCAAAAATAAATTAATCTACGAAACCGACAACTAGGCTGAAAGAACACACAAATTAAAGTATGTTATTCCACAACTATTATAAAAATGATACAATAATGAGCCCACTGAATTGCAATGAATCATGTTTAATGACGTTTTTTTTCTGTGAGAAATATTCTTCCAAAGAACATTTTCTAATATTATATATATATATATTTTCGTCGGTTATTTGCTGGTTCTTATAAGTGATTAACCGTGCTAAACAAATTTTTTTAAGAACGTTTTAATTATTATTATTTTGACAAAATGTCCTTCCAAGGGACTTTCCAATACTCTGATAATATTTTTTTGAAACTTTATGCTCTTAGTGAAATTTTGTTAAACTTTAATGCTTTCAACGTTTCGCTTTACCATTTTGCATTAGGTAACGTACAAATACCACAAAATATCATTTTTAGCGTATTTCATTGCAACCGTGTCGTGCGCGTGCTAGCCCCCGACGAAGGAGGACGGAACAGTAGGAGAGTGGAGGAGGAGGCGGCGATGCAGGAGGGGAGAGGGAGACAGCGTTGGTGGAGCAGGAGTGGGGCAGAGGGGCGGCCGACGACGGAGGAGGAGGACGCAGCGGCTGAGCACAATACTCCATCCTTCCTCGACCCTCCCCCTCCTCCTGCTCCGTCCTACTCGGCCCCATTCGCACTCTCCTTCGCCAGATGCGAGCACACGCACAACATGCACTTGCCAAATATCTTTCCGATTTCACTGAAACCACAAATAATATTTACTTTTGTTTTTAATGCCACATTTAGTTTGGAGAATCCCGACTTAAGAATGATATATATATATATATATATATATATATATATATATATATATATATATATTTGTAATTTGATGTAAAAGAAAAGGTGCAGAAAAATAATATTTTTCAATGGAAAAAAATAATGAAAAAAAAAAAAAAAATTCTCACCCACTCCAACTTCAAGTGATCACGTTTTTTTTTATTCCAACTTTTGTGCATTTATTAAAAAATTTATGACTAAACTATCTATGCTTAAATATGTAGTTTGACTATATATATTTTTTACATTCTCAAACAACTAAAAAAAATTTGTGACATGTGATTCACTTATTATTATTATTATTTTATTATATGGTATATTTATAGTTGGGGGGTGATTTTGAAGTTGCAACCACACGGAATCAGAATCTTTTATAGTCCAAACGAATATTTTATAGCCCAAATATATGTTGATATCATACAAATTGGAAATACTTATAGGACATAAAATGGGAATTGCCAGAGAGAGAGAGAGAGAGAGAGAGAGAGAGAGAGAGAGTTGTTTCTATGGTGGGAGGAGGGCCTGGACTTTGAAAAAACAGATTTTAGAAAACTACTTTTACCAAACTATTTTCACTTACACTCTGAAAATGTAATTTTTTTTTTTTAAATGGAAAGCATTTTTCGAGTAGTTGACAGCCGAACATTATGTCCAGTGGTTTTTGAGTTTAAACTCAAAAAATCTGAGTTAAAAAAACGTAACAAAACACATCCTTATCCTTCCTGCGACCATTTCTGACTTTGTCATCACCATCCTTGTCCAATCCCTAGGATTTGGCTTAGGATTAATATAACTTAATTTATTTTAGAGTTTAAAAGATTATTCTTTTTTTAAAAGTCAACTTTTAGTGTGTGGTCTGTCGACTTTTAAAAAAACAGATTTTAGAAAACTATTTTTACCCACACTCTGAAAGTAGCATTATAATGTAGATTTTTGGAAAAAAAAATTGGAAAACATTTTTCGAGTGGTTGACAGCCCAACGTTATGTTGGGTGGTTTTTGAGTGTAAACTCGAAAATCTGAGTTAAAAAACGTAATCAAACACATCTTTACCCTTCCTGCGACCATTCTCGACTTTGTCATCGTCCTCCTTGCCCAACTCTTAGAGTTTGGCTTAGGATTAATATAAGGTTTATAAGTATTTTCTTAGGGCAACGAGAGAGTTCCCAAAGAGATCTAGAGAGTTATAGGACATAAAAAGGAAATTGCCAAAGGGGGGGGGGGGGGGGGGGTGGTGGTTTACAGATTTTGGAAAATTAGATTTTATAAAACTACTTTTGCAATTCTCTTATATATATATATATATATATATATATATATATATATATATATATATATATATATATATATATATATATATATATCTCTGTGTGTGTGCGCGCGCTTGTGTTTGAGGTGTTGAGAGGGTGGTTGATGTTGTGTGGAGCTCGGGTAGCAGCTATAGCTGTTGTTGTTGTTGTTTGGTGGTCTGTTCAGTTGAAAGAGGGGGGGGGGGGGGGTATAAAGTTGTTCAGACCTGAGATGGCTCGGGTTTAGTTTTGAGAGGGGTGCATTCGAAGCTTAGCATCAGTCATTGAAGGGATGGGGCTAGCATCAGGTCTGTTGCAGACCTGGAACAACTCAAATAGCAGTAGCAACAACTTCAGTTGCAGCAGCAACATTAGAATAAGTAAGAGCAGTAGCAGCATGAAGCATGAACAACAACAGTAGTCTTAAGCATTAACAAAAGTAAAAGCAGTTGGTGTAGGGGTTCATACCTATTGTTGTTGCATATGTTGTTGTTGATGCTATTGGTGTTGTTGATGGTGATGAGGTATGTGGGTGTATATATATAAGTGTATGTAATATGTGTGCAAGTGATTGGGTGTTAGATGACAAGTAAGGTATCAGTGGAGTATAACATGTGGGAATGAGCTAGAGATAAGTTTGGGGCTTGGTGTCAAATAATCGAATTAGATATGGAGCATGGAGTGTAAAAGCATAAAAAATACGGATCCATGCGGCCAACAACAATGCGTCCCACGAAAAAGCTCACCAGAAATTGGACCGCATAGTCACCATGCGGCCCAGAAAAGCTACATTCATGTGGTCCAAACAGCCGAAGCAAACATTGGCCGCAGATGGACCTGACATGACGTCATGACGACCAGATCAAGTCTGATAGAGAATCCTGACAAGAAGGATTCTCTGAACGCCTCGAAAGACGAAATCTCACTAAAAGGACATAAGTCTCAAGGAGTGTGAAGCACCACGTGTACAACACGACAAAAGATTCCATGCGGCTCTGGCCCATGCGTCCCATACTCCATGCATCCCATGCGACTCTGGCCGCTATGCAGTCCATGCATCCCGGATTCCACGCATCCCATGCGTCTTTGGCCGCCATGCAGTCTATGCGTCCCAGATTTCATGTGTTCCATGCGTTTCTGGCCGTATGCGTCCCAGACTCCATGCGTTTCATGCGTCCCAAATGTCATGCAAACCAAATTCGGTTGTTACAACTGAAGTGATTCTCTCCAACCAAATAGCGGCCACGCGTCCATTTGACCAAGTCGCGCCTACAACAGTTGGAAATCGTCCAGATACTCAACAAACAATAAAATTCCAACAAATGCCCATATGGCAGCGGAGCCCGGATTCGCGTGCATGGCTGTAGCTCCCTTCCGTTAAGAGGGGACACGTGGCAAACCCCCACCATTCATGCGGCCCAAAATCTATGAGGCCACAAGTATGGCTATAAATAATAGGGTACCACACCCGATGTCACCCTCACTTTTCCAAATGAGGGTAATTTAGTCAATTTGCACATAATTATTTTTAGAGATTAATATTTATTTATATAGTGCTAATAATTAATATTGGTGGTTGTGCTATTTATTAATTAATTAGTGGACTAGCCTATTAGTTAGACTTGACACTTGTGAACCCAATAAGACTTGTCATGACAAATAGTGAGCCCAACATGGACCAAGCCCAATAGACACATTCTCACTAATTAATTAAAAAGAATTAGACTAGATTGCATTAATTAGAGACTTTTCAAATTAGTCCTTCCCTAATCCTATGCATAACTACCAAATAGGGGCATGTTTGACTATTGATGTGACTTGGAGAAGGGAGCATAGGGGCTGACCACTATAGAGGGGCTTTTTTTTTTCTCTCTCCTCTTCATTTGCATTCATTTTAGATCCCCAATTCTAGATCCCCAATTTTTTCTTTCCTCCATCAATTTATTTCTCAATTCCTTCACATTCCCTCTCATTTTAATTCCTAAAGAAGCTTTGGAGCTTGGAGAAGCAAGGAGCACAAGGAGGAGGAGCATTGGTGGAGAGATCGTGTCCGAATCGTGTCCACTTGAGTTTTCATTGGAAATCCATCTCCTAATTGGTAATTTCTGAATTCCTTTTTATTGTAGCTTCTTAATCATGCATTTTACCCCTAAGAACACCCCAATGGCATAGGACTACCTATAGGAACAAGTTCTAGGCTATTTGGTTGAGAAATATGGTCTCTATATAGTTTTTGTATGTATTTTGGGAGAATTATGAGATTGACACATCAAGTATGTGTTATAAGACCAATTAGGCCTAATTAGACTTAGATTGATAATGTGGGACTAGATACGTGTCCACAATTGGACACGAGTAGAGTGTATCATGGTATTTTATGATACGCTACGATACGGGATTTATTTTGGATAATTTGTGTAATCCTCCTTCAAATTCCTTTGTAGCAAGTTACTTTAGTTGTATTATGATGATATTGATAGGTATATTTAGTATTTGTAAAGTATTAGGGGTTTTAATATTTCATTTGGGCACGTATCATGAGTATCCTAAGTTATGCATCCAATGTGTTCGATGAATTGACTATTAGATAGTGTGTGCGCCATTGTGGGTCTAATAGTGTATATATACATATATAGGAAGCATGTATATGGGTATCTTTTGTATATATATATATATATATATATATATATATAGTGGGGGTTGATACATAGGTATACTGTGATATGAGTGTGAGTGTGTGTACTGCAAGTTGGTTTGTTGGTGCATCAGTTAAAGTGTCCAGGTGATGTGAGTATATAGCAGTGTCCGAACTAATGGGTGGGGAAGTGTCCATGTGTTCAGGTGTGTCTAGTGTAGGGTGTACTTTAGTGTTCCAGTAGGAGAATCATGAGTGGATATAGTGTTTGAGGTTATTCAGTTAGGATTGTGACTCAGGGCTAGTTGGGTAGCAGCGTGATAAGGTAATATCAGTTCAGACTTTGAGGTGAGGAACTCGTGTATCAGGATACCAGAGTGCAAAGGGTGTATGTGCTAGGTGAGGAGGGCAACCACAGGTTCGAGTACTGTCAGGTGAAGAGGAAGAGTTGCAGTAGTGAGGGTATATCATTAGGTGCACAGGTGAGTTGGATTACCTGTCTGTGTATCAGAGTTCAGAAAGTGTGTGTGTGCTCAATGAGGTATCGGGTTAAGTTGAGAGGGAGGAGTGACAGTGCACTGTGATAGTACACAGGTACTGTGTGTATCAGCGAGGTTGTGTGAGGGCTTTATTGGACTGCAAGAGTGTCTGAAATAGGTGCACAGCATGTGCAAATGACTTGTATGACTGTGTGGTGTGTTAAGTTGCTCGAATGCAAGTGTGATGGGGTGAGGAGAGCAGGGTTGTATTGGAATTGATGTTGGTGTTAACTGAGAACAGCAACAACAGCTGTAGTAGCAAGCTAGCTTGCTGTCCACTGCAGTGTGGAGTCGAAGATTGCAAGTGAAGTAGTTGCAGTGTCTTGCTGCTGCAGTTGACAGCAATGTTAGCAGCAAGTGCACTGCTGTGCACTTGCATTGGTTCAGTTGATGATAAGGGGGAAATGTGCCATGAGTATCAGGAATACTTGAGTTAGTATCATGATGAAGTATTAAGTATGTTGGTAGGAGTGTGGCAGTAGGAGCAATATATGCTACTATGTGCATCATATGGAGAGGGGAGTATCTCCAAGTGTAGGACTGATACCCAGGGTATCAGTGAACTGAATTGGGTTAGATGAGTATGACCTTGCAGGTATGTTGTGAGGATAGATATGGAGGGGAACCTGAGAGTCTAAGGTAAAGGTGAATGTTAGAACCTGTGCACAAGGAGGTGCTATAGGAGCAAGTGTTCTAGTATGGAGAGGAGGGTATCAGTGAAGTGTTAGGATATTGAGATACCTAGGCTTAAGTTGGTTGAGATACCAAAATGTAGAAACTAAGTGTTCATTAGAATATCAAGTTAAGGGAAGGTATTAGTTAGTTAAGAAATATTAATGAGTTTGGATTGTGGTAGTATACCAAGGTTTCACCTAGGTTAAGGTATTAGTGTTATTAGATACCAATGTATCATAGTATCAAGTAAGCTAAGGTATTACTAGTAGTAGATATAACTAATAAGATTATTAGCTAGTATTGCAATACCTTCTAGGTATTGACTCTAGAAACCTAGGTATGACCTAGTATCACCAGGTATTGACTAGTATGAGTTTGTAATCAACCTAGAAGCTGGGAATGGTCCTAGAATCAAGGTATTGGACTAGATTGACTAGTTTGACTAGTATGACTTAGAATGACCTAGAAATCATACCTTAGTGCATTTTAACTTACTTATCATTCATTACACCAATTTAACATGCCATTCATATATAGGTGTATGTGATACCAGCTCGGACACCGAGTTACATCTTTTGCTCCGGATCAGAGGCGAGTACATTCTCTGATAGTTTTCTTATTTGATAGTCTCTTTGTTTCATGTATTTAGTATTGAGATACTTGATTCCTGACACGATGGTTTCACGGATTGGTATACTAAATCTTGGTCATGAGATGTTATTGTTGTGATGACTCAGTGATCACCATGCCGTGCTTCGTGATTACTCAGTAATTACCGTGATATCTTAGTGATTAAATAGATCGTGATCATAGTGCATGATATTATAGACCGTGCAGTATGATATACGTGTTATAACGTGTCATAATTTGGATCCGTGTACTAGTCGGGGGTTGGGAGAAATATTAGTAGATATGTGATCATACCTTATATCCCGTGATTTAGTGTAGCTCGTGATAGTTAGCAGATCATGCTACTCACGTATGATCATGCTAGCTCACCTTTTATATATAGTCCGTGTTAGGCCCAAACTGATCATATTATCTTACTAATATTTTAAGGCACTTTTATTATATTGTTTCTTTTATTCCAGTTTATTACATTGATGTTCTTCACCATATTGTTATCAGTTTATTGCCATTATTCACCACGATGCTTCTTCTCGTGATATATACTAGTTCAGTTACTTTCATTATTTTATTTTTATTGCTATTAATGTTTCATAGTTGTTATCATTTATTGGAACTACTATTGGGTTATACTTTGCTCCAATCCTGACTGGATATATTTTTCAGATGATTCAATAGAGGACTGGTATCCTACGTATTATGGGCCGCAGGATGGCGAGACAGTTGAGCCTGCACCCGTAGAGCCTCTTGAGATAGTACCACCAGTTGGAGAGACTTAGACTTCTTATTATGAGTTGTATTTGATTTTAGTAGACTTCACAACATGTATTATTATTTTGAGACTTATGTTGAGATTGGACTTGCATTGAGGCTCTTGTATTTATTTTACTTCTAATCCATATCGTGCCATTCTTCCTCTAGTTTGATATTGTGATTGAGTATTGATTATCATTTACCACACATTATATTGTTCGTCCAATTGGAGTTGAGATGACATGTACCTTATATATATTGTGTGAGATGTATAGATAGTTATGTTGACCCAGACAATGTTCTACCGCTGATGCTAGGGCGTAGGCTGGGCGTTGTTCACCACTTGTGCCTTTATTTCGGGTGTGGGTTGTGACACCCGAATAAAAGGCTGGCTGGCTATCTGCGAATCTACACTCGAGCAAGAGAGAAGAGCTTCTGCATCAGATCGTCCACGGAGTAAAGAGAGTTGCTATACTCCTAACCCTCCATCGTCACCCCCAGAGCACAAAATATGTACTTAGATTGTCTGTTTAGGACTCCTCTCTGTACTATCTTTAGTTTATTTAATTAAATCAAGTTTCTTTTCAAACTTTTGCATTTAATGACAAACAAGATGATGACTCTGCTGGGGATATCCTTCTCCTCCGATGAGAAGTTGGTGATGCAGTCTGATGCGGCCAAGCTCGACTCAACACAAAAGATGTCGGTAGTTCGCTTCGACCAGCAGGTGTTCGAGGAAGTGCTCTCTGAAGGAAGTGCTAATCCTTTGTCAATGCTAGCCAAGCCCAAGAGGACCCGCATGACGTGGGTAGCAAAGGCCACTGCGTGTCGCCCAACTGCGGAGCAGGCGCTTCCCGCCTCTCACTCTTTTGCTGATGATGGTCGTCAGGCGAATACCCAGGACGTCCACGTCCATGCGGCAGCCCCGTCTGACACAGAAACTGCTCGGCACCCAGACTCTGGCAGAGGAAAGCACTACGATGCCAGACGTTCTGGTGCTGAGGCAGGTTCTATGCGGCCAAGAAGAAGGCCGCATAAGACTGACCATGCGGTACCAGCTCACAGCAGCAGGAAGACGACTGCATACGGCCCTGACAGCAACAAAACTTCAGTTTTTGACCGTATCTCATGCAGCACAGATCCTATGCGGCTCGCCGAGAATGGCAAAAATCCAAACTTGGACTCTTTGTACTACACGCCTACATGTGCTAAGTCAAAGAATCCTGGGGCAGTGTGAGCTCGTTAGGCTCAAGCAACTGTCCAGTTTGCTGACTATCAGCAGGCATCATTAACCGTTACATGGGCCTCTGATGGGAATCTATATAAGACCACCTCGTGCGTCCAGCTCACAATGTCAAATAGACAGCGTCGGTCTCAAAAGTCTTTCGTTGATGATCCAAGGGAAGTTCTTATATGAACTCCGGATCAGGAAGCAAACACAACACCTACGTACCCGTGCGCTCGGTCCTTTCGGGCACACAAAAAGGGTATAAAGGTGGAACAACCCTTACTTGACTTGCGTAATGCGATCAATCACAAGCACAAGGCGAGAGAAACAACTGTGGCCGATGAAATATCCTCTCCAGGGTATTACTGTGCCAAGATCATTATCAATTGTTGCTACAACAAAGTGGCAACACCCACAAGCAGGCAGTTGGTCTTCCAGCGACTGCAACACCCATCCAGCAACAACCCAGAGATCAGGTGCAAGTACCAGAGGAGGAGGAACTGCCCTCCGCCTCATGCTACTCGACTCGGAAGCTTCCCGCCACAAAGGGAGAAAAGAAGTCAAGTACCCCAGTCCGTCGCTCTCTGCCAGTGTGTTGCGAAGACAACTACCAGGAGGGCTAACAACAGGACCCGCAGAAGGCATTTTCCAAGGCACCCTCTCAAGGAAGAAACTGTCAGCTACTGGGGGTAGTTCTTCCTCAAAACCCATGGGGGTGGCCCAAGCTGAGGGTAGTATTCCCCTCGACTTACGCAACAATTTGGCGTTCCTAGAAGACATCGATTCCCAAGGAACGGACTGCAAGATCCCTGGGGTAGCTTTCCTTGCCAGGTTTATATAACCTCCTACGCTGGGGGTAGTATTCCTTCCGAGTCCGAGGAGGAGATGGCGCTTCCAGCTTTCCCTGATGACTACTCTCGCCAGGGGTCTGAGACGAAAAGTGCGACATCTACTATCTCGTCCATCTCTCCCCATATGAGGACGGTATACATGGCTGGGGACGACCATGAAGGCCTAGTGACCGCAAGCGCCTCGAAACCCTCGAGTCCATGATGTAGACGATGGGTGTATCAATGCAAGTCTTAACCCAGACAATGCATAAAATCAAAGCAAATATGGCTTCTCAACCAGCAAGGACCCCTGGACAAGCAAACTTGGACCCCGGGACCAACGGGGATTCAAACACAAATGCCCTACCCGCGGGCAGTAATCCTCACATATCTGGCTCGTCTGTACCTTCTACAGGAGACGAGGCCAAGGAAATAATAAAGGATGTCCGGGAACTCCAGGATTGCCTAGACTCCATGGAAAATCGGGACTCACTCTGCGGTCTCGGGGTGCGGCAACCATACCCGATAAAAAAGATGGATGTACCGTATCAGCCCAAATAAAAGCCCTTCAACATAAACACATTTGATGGCAAGTCCTTCCCTCGCCGGTTCATGAGTTACTTCGAGATTACAATGGGACACCTACCCCATAGCGATGCTATCCTTACCAGACTCTTCGTCGGGGCATTAGCGGGGGTAGCTTTCGAATGGTTCTGTAGTCTCGAAGATAATTGCATCTCATCATTTGATGACCTAAAGCGTCTGTTTCTCAACAGATTCTATGAGGCGGGAAATGATATGACTATGTCCTCTCTGATGGATGTCGTCCAGGGAGAAAGAGAATTGACGCAAAATTACATCGAACGGTTCCGACAAACAGCGCTAAGGTTGCCCCATGGCAATCCCGAGGCCACAGTAATAGAAATGTGCCAAAAAATATGCTTCTGGCAGTCAGCCTCTAGATGCGCGATAGCCAGTTCAAAGACTGGTGGTCGTTCATAATAAGCGCTGTCAATGCTGAAAAGAAGCTCAAAGACGTCCGGCACTTGGAAATTCATATCCCTACTACCGAGGAAAATGGCAAGCGCCCCAGCAATAACAACAACAACAATAACGGTAGCAACAACCGCGATGCGAAAGGGAAGCAAGCCATGGTCGCTAATATGACCAAGAAATCTCAGTAAAAACAGAAAGTTCTCTCTTCTCCTCCAGACCCCTATTTATAGGCCACTAAAAGATAAGATAAACTCCTCTAAATTATAGTGCTCCATTGTTATCAAATGACAGCGGCTGACGGTTGAATTTTAGGGACGGCCTTATCCTTTACAGCCGTCAACTTGGGATCTGTGTCATAACCCAGATTTTTCAGAATATTTTAAAATATTTTCTCGTAATTTTCTATAATTTTTGGAATTTAAAACTAAGGTATTTCGTGATTAAAGGATTTTTAAATTATGTTAATTAATATTAAAATATTATAAAAATAATATTTTATGGTGTAAAATAGAAAACTGAACATAGGGTAATTTTTTGTGAATTTATTGGACTCCGGGAACATGTTTAAAACCCTAAAAACCCTATTATTAATTAAACCCAAACAAACCGGGTTGAACCGGGCTCAAACCGGTTTGAACCGGGCTGAACCCAATCCAACCGAGCCGGACCGCCCCTAGACCCTAACGGGTCGGATCCTGCCTACCCGACCCAAACCCGACCCGACCCGGACCCGAAACCCTAATCCTAAACCTAGCCGGATTTACTGTTCCAGCCCTATTTATTGCCTCAAAGTCCGCGCCGCCGCCGCCGCAAACCCTCTCTCTCATCTCTCCGCCGCCCGCAGCTCCGCCCCGGTCGTCTGAACCCTGCCTGAACCCTAACCACGCCACCCCTTCCCCTCGACTTCCTCCTCCTCCAGCCTTCCCCTCGCCGCCTTCTCGTCGATCAGCCCCCGGCCACCCTGACCTCGTCGATCATCTCCCAGCCCGACCTATTGTCCTCCTCCCAGTTTTCTACCGCCACGGTCGACATCCCGCAGCTACCTCCCCGTCGTCTTCCTCTCTCCTCCGGCCCCGCCTGGAACACCACCACCACCTCGTCGACCAGAAGGAGTGGTTCACCTGAAATCACCCTCGCCGACCTGCACTCGCCGGGGACAACTGCACCAAGGCCGCACCCGAGCCTCTGCTGTCCCTCATCCCGCCGGACATCCCAGACGCCACCGCATGACTTGTCGACATCCTCCCCCGAGCACGACCCGGCCAGATCCCCTCATCATCCTCCTCGGACGACCACCGAGCCTCGCCTGAACCCGCCGGCGAGTTTTCACGAGCAGCTCATCCATGGCGATCTTCTCCTCCCTGTACCTCGATCCCCGGAGCAGCCGAACGGATTGCTGCACCACCGCCTCCAACTACCTCCCATCCACCCTGCCATCCCCTCCCGACCTGTCGACCTCCCCCTTTGGCAACCCTAGCCCCTCCTCCAGTCGACATCTCCTCCCTCCCGATGTCAGCCACCCACGCCGAGCAACCCTCTCCGCCTGGACTCTGACATGGACACGGCTGAACCCTAGGCCCGGACACAGCGGCCCTGCAGAACTCGGACACAACAGCGTCTGAACCCCGGACACAGCACAGTGGACACATCGCCGTGTCGCAGTGTCGTGTCAACCCGGACCCGAGAAATTCTTGTTCCACGGAGCCCTGTTCAGGTAACCCGTTCTCTCTCCTCGTTGATTCGATTTTCGTTCTGTCAGTTATGACGCATAGACTGTGTAACCCCCTCGATGCCCGTGCAACTCGCTCGGTGCGTCGCGTCCTGTGGCGATCGCGAACCGCGATCCAAAAACAGTAATAACAACGCCCTGTTTCACCCCGGAACTGAGTACGCCCCGCCAAACGGGACAACTTGGTCGCACGCGGTCTTTATCGAAACGTGCGCGCCGTTGATACGGACGTGCGAGATTTTGCAGAAGTTGATTTGTATGTGCGTGCACACCGGAATCAACGCGTATCCGCCGACAACTCTCCGTATCCGCCTGTTCTGGAATACGTTATAACTTTGTGTATACACGTCGGATCGAGACGAAACTTGCGCCATCGGACTCGTAGCAATACGCTGGTCCCGTGATCCAAGTTTGGTTCGATTCTGAGAACATTGACAAAATTGCGTATCGTGGGTCCCGCGGCTCCACTTGACGGGTGATTTTGTGATCGGCTCATCGGAATCTAGTTCTAGAAGTTCTGTTGGATTCGTATCATCGTTCCTGACTTTTTGACACTAAGTTTGACGAATTTGGAGACCATTGGCCCTGACACATTTTTCGGTGCAAAGCGGCCCACATATGGACCCTTCTTTGACCAGAAACTGTTATTTTTGCCCCTGTGTCCAAATTGGACTTAAGGACAGACGTTTCTAGCTATTTGATATTTTCTGAGACTATTGGTGATATTTTTTACAGCTTTTGGAGGATTACCTGCAGGATCCACTGATACAGGGACAACTGTTGGTATTCAAACCCCAGGCAAGTGTACCTTGCCAAAACTTGCAGTCTTGTCACATATTTCCTTAATTCATTTATATTGTTGTGCATGCTTGACTTAGGGCCGTGTGAATTACTTAGCGTCCGATTATTAGTCGGGTGCCAACACTGTACGCAGAGTTGTGTAACGTCACCTAGAGATGGACATCCATGACCCTTTACATTCTCGTACTTATCTTATCAATTACATCATAACCCAGGACACGTGACACTATTCATGAGACAGAATCTTCCTGAGATATTCACGGTGATTCTGTATAGGATGCAGGATTTGACATAGACATTATATCCATAGATATTATATGACTGGTTGCATTAGCTATGATCTTGCGTGACATGTACATGAGACGTTGTGGACATGAGACGTGTGGTTACATTGGGTGGGAAGAGACACATAGGCTACAGGCTATTTTATATATATCTACTATTATTGTGAGGCCGTAGACTCTCCAGCAGAGCTAGGCACATTACTCGTTATTACTGCTACCGGCTCCCCGACACAGAGCTTGTAGTGGCTCAGCCTGAGTACTAGTGATGCTCTCACTTACATTTCACATAGATGGTTACATACTTACCCCATTTATTTTATTTATTGATGTACTGCATTTATTTTGGCTTGTATTATCTTGTACCTTGTTATGTCCCCTGAGGACCTGGATCCGGATTATGTTCCCAGGATTTGCAGACGAGATCTATCCCGAGGTATACGGGACAGCAGCAGGAGCTGATACAGGATCTGTACCGACACCCGAGGACGAGGTGTTAGCTGAAGACTTTTTCTGAGCATCTATATTTCATACTCAGTATTTACTTTATTCAGTCATTTATATTTTGGTCTGTTGAACCATTGTATCAGATCGTTATCGGGTTGTTCCCCGAAGCACTTGGATGAGACTGGTTAATGATTTACATTTATTATATCTGTGGATCATATTTTATCTTGTATGGATGAGATTAGTTGTGCCATGTTGTCGTAGACTTTATTTTACAGCTTAAGTACGCCCTGATGGATCCATTAAATTGGGTTTGTCCATTAGTGTGTGCTGCTGGCCATTGCCACGTGTCTAGTCCCTCGGTATTTTGGGACTGGGGCGTGACATGGTTTTTGTGGTGGCCCATGCAGGTCTACGACTAAATTGTTCGGTTTTAACTTAGGTACCGAGCAAGCCTGCAATAGGAATAGGATAAGTTTATAGGATCTCATCCACAACTGACTATGACTCATCCTCCTTCCAATCCATTCCGTTGAAAAAATTACATCCTGCTTGATTCATGTGCCTTCTCATTAGTTCCTTGAGTGTAGCCTTCTCTTAGAATATAGAAGTCCCTGTTGATAGAATGATAAGTAGGGTAACCTCCCTATTAAGAGTACAGCTAGGATACTGACACACCCCTAAGTAGAACGCTTAATGAACCCTAGCGTCCCTCACCTATAGAAAAATTTGCCATTTTTTTTGTTATAGTCATGAATGACCTAAGAGTAGTATAGGCACTGCTAAGAGCTAGTTAGAGATTTGACCCTAATGTTTGACCCCAGTCTTGAGGAACCAATAGGAATCCGAGATTGAATGTTAGGACTGAACCTAATGTGCATAGTGAGATAGTGTTAGGATATAGGTTCTTGTCGTGATATTAGCAGACAGTACCTTAGAAAGCCAAGAGCAATGTATATAACATTTTCCTAATCATACCTCAAACATAACAACTAGCATACCACTTCCCCTTAGAAAACCATGATGCTATCTAGAGCCCCTATTCTAATTTCATATATTGCTCCTCTGCGACCATAGCGCTTGTTAGAGTACGACGACTGATTATGTTCTTCTTTCCTCCGTCTTTCAATTCGTGCCACCTGACACTTCGGATAGTAGGCTAAGTAATTTTATTCCTTGTTAAGGACCCATAGTTTGCTAGGATTATAGCTGTAGTCTTGAATTTGAAAATTTTGTGCTTGGTAGTTAGAGTTCGATAAGTTTGAGTTAATCTTGTAGATTGTGACCCGACGATTATCCCTTAGTGTTAAATCACGTAATTTGTACCCCCATCTCGATGTGAGTTATATTTCCTTTCCCTTGAGACTAATAACCTTTCCATTCTCGCTATTGACACATTTCTATGAGCACTATGATTAAGACTTAAGGTGACCCTTACCTATATAATGCAATAGGAGACCCTAATAAGTACCAAGATCCTTCCTCATATACCCTAATAAAAGTTCTGTTTTATTTACATGTGCAAGGTTATTTTGCAGGATCCTCTTAAGACTGTCACAGTATTAGTTTAAATCTTATAAGTTGGGTAGTATGCCTTACAACCTAGTATCACATAGTCCACTTGATCCATCGAGGCGGTGTAACTGAATGACATTAATTGTATGCTAGCAAAAGATGACAGTGTTTATTCAGACAATAGAATTTAAAGGTCCTTGCCCCTATTTGTTCGACTAGCGACTTAGACAAGGAGGTTGTATGATAACTGTAGAGATTGTAGAGTCTTTTATTAATGTTGCTTATTTTGTTTTTGTTTTGTGAACTGGAATAATTTGTACCACCTTTCATCATCATCTAGCGTACTTATATTTCATATACTACCTCGACTTATGCTGCTGTTACAGCCTAGTTTTGCAAGCTCATCCTTTTATCAAGCTTGTTTATGACATATGTATTAGTGGACGCGTACACTTATACATTTCAGAATCAATGTATTACGGTCTGATCAACCATAGTGCGCTTGGTTCGCCCTTCGCAATAATACTTTACGTGGATTGAGATATATAGTTGACTAGTAGACAACTGTACTTGCCCTCTAGATATGTCTGAGCAGATCGTATTGGTTACATAACTGTACGAATACGAGCATGCGAACAAAGGATTACCACAATAGGATTTCAATCCATAACCGCCTTGACAATTCCCATTTGAATTCTTTAAACGCCTTAATCCCGATACTTCTATTCTATTACCTCTCCTTTGAACTCTTTATTGTTGATCTCCGTCTTCCCTTATTTCGGAAAGACGAAACCTCGTGCTTGGTATAAGTTTGATACACAGAGAGTACTAGATATACCCCATAGGCCGATCACATACTCGAGGATTATTCTTTCGTAATTAAGGACATATCATATATGATATAATCGGCATTGAAGTTTTGAGGATTGAATGACATGAGTAAATATATTAAGGAATATTTTCTTAAGGTATATAGCCTTATGTGATAGATGGGTAAATTCTAAGTTGGGTAGCAGTGCATTGTCAACTCTAGAGGAATTTCTCTTAGATTGTGATCGAGTAAGATTAGATTGGGAGAGGTTCAAGCCATTTTAATTTTGAGAAATTTAGAAGAATGACTAAGATGATGAGGATTAATGAATTGATATTGAGGACCCAATATTTATACCTTAAGTACATGATTTAAATTTTTGAACAATGAAGGTAGAATCATCAATTTGAATTTAGAGGATAAATATAGAATTTCAGACTTGAACATTGGTGGACTGCATTTAAATTATTTTTTAATTTGATGATTTAAATTAAAAATTAAAAATTGATGGTTGGACTACCTATTTGAAATATTGAGGATGTGAATGGGATTTAAAAAGTGAAAACATACAAAAATATATAAGTAAAAATGGGAATAATATTGGACTCGAATTACTTCTAGAGGAAATTATGATAGTGGGGATCGTGAGGCAAATTTATATGCATATGTAAATCTTGAAGATGTTATATGGATTTAATTTAAAATTTGCCTGTGAGTAATTTAAGAAAGTGAGAAGAGATAACCATAGGTTGAATTTTGATTGAAACAGTAATCATCTTAACCTTGAAGTGATTGCGATGGATATGATTGGGATTTTAATTATCGCAAGGAGATTGCGATTGACTTGTCTTATTTACATGAAGGATCAATAAATTATGCCTTAATTTAATTTTGAGGACGATATTGTTTTAAGTTGGCTGGATTGTGAAACCCCATCACCTAAGAATTAGACCTACTTGGCTTAGATAGTGAGACTGAGGCTAGCTCGAATCCACTATAACACGGTATTTTTATTTAGTTTTACAACATGGTATCACTTGGCGCACCTTACCATTGCTTCGATAATTGGAGCACTTCACTAGTCACTGCCTTCCTACAAATTCCACATCCTTGTCCTAGACATGTCCATCCTCCATTTCCATCTTTGTGCAACGTTTCAATGGTTGGACACTTTTATGCAAAAGAGCATTTAGGTGTCCACGTCATTGATAAGACACATGAAGAAACCTATTTTTCGCTCATGTGGATTTTTTCCATGATTTTCGGAATGTGCAACGTGCAACATCGCCCATTCCGTTAAACCTACCCTTGCATTTTAACCAATACAAATCTTAGACCATCCTTGACTTCTACCATGGCTTAATTTTAATTTCGAGGACGAAATTTTTATAAGTTGGGTAGATTGTCATAACCCGGATTTTTCAGAATATTTGAAAACATTTTCTCGCAATTTTCTGTAATTTTTGGAATTTAAAACTAAGATATTTCATGATTAAATGATTTTTAAATTATGTTAATTAATATTAAAATATTATAAAAATAATATTTTATGGTGTAAAATGGAAAACTGGACATAGGGTAATTTTCTGTGAATTTATTGGACTCCGAAAACATGTTTAAAACCCTAAAAACCCTATTTTTAATTAAACCCAAACAAACCGGGTTGAACCGGGCTCAAACCGGGCTGAACCCGGTCCAACCGAGCCGGACCGCCCCTAGACCCTAACGGGTCGGATCCTGCCTACCCGACCCAAACCCGACCCGACCCAGACCCGAAACCCTAATCCTAAACCTAGCCGAATTTACTGTTCCGGCCCTATTTATTGCCTCGAAGTCCGCGTCGCCGCCGTCGCAAACCCTCTCTCTCATCTCTCCGCCGCCCGCAGCTCCGCCCCGGTCGTCTGAACCCTGCCTGAACCCTAACCACGCTACCCCCTTCCCCTCGACTTCCTCCTCCTCCAGCCTTTCCCTCGCCGCCTTCTCGTCGATCAGCCCCCGGCCACCCTGACCTCGTCGATCATCTCCCAGCCCGACCTATTGTCCTCCTCCCAGTTTTCCACCGCCACGGTCGACATCCCGCAGCTACCTCCCCGTCATCTTTCTCTCTCCTCCGGCCCAGCCTGGAACACCACCACCACCTCGTCGACCAGAAGGAGTGGTTCACCTGAAATCACCCTCGCCGACCTGCACTCGCCGGGGACAACTGCACCAAGGCCGCACCCGAGCCTCTGTTGTCCCTCATCCCGCCGGACATCCCAGACGCCATCGCACGACTCGTCGACATCCTCCCCCGAGCACGACCCGGCCAGATCCCCTCCTCATCCTCCTCGGACGACCACCGAGCCTCGCCTGAACCCGCCGGCGAGTTTTCACGAGCAGCTCATCCATGGCGATCTTCTCCTCCCTGTACCTCGATCCCCGGAAAAGCCAAACGGATCACTGCACCACCGCCTCCAACTACCTCCCATCCACCCTGCCATCCCCTCCCGACCTGTCGACCTCCCCCTTCGGCAACCCTAGCCCCTCCTCCAGTCGACATCTCCTCCCTCCCGATGTCAGCCACCCACGCCGAGCAACCCTCTCCGCCTGGACTCTGACACGGACACGGCTGAACCCTAGCCCCCGACATAGCGGCCCTGCAGAACTCGGACACAGCAGCGTCTGAACCCCGGATACAGCGCCGTGTCGCAGTGTCGTGTCAACCCGGATCCGAGAAATTCTTGTTCCACGGAGCCCTGTTCAGGTAACCCGTTCTCTCTCCTCGTTGATCCGATTTCTGTTCTGTCAGTTGTGATGCGTAGACTGTGTAACCCCCTCGATGCCCGTGCAACTCGTTCGGTGCGTCGTATCCTGTGGCGATCGGGAACCATGATCCAAAAACAGGAAAAATAACTCCCTATTTTACCCCGGAACTGAGTACGCTCCGCCAAACGGGACGACTTGGTCGTGCGCGGTCTTCACCAAAATGTGCGCGCCGTTGATACGGTCGTGCGGGATTTCGCAGAAGTTGATTTGGATGTGAGTGCACACCGGAATCAACGCGTATCCGCCGACAACGCCCCATATTCGCTTATTCTGGAACATATTGTAACTTTGTGTACACACGTCGGATCGAGACGAAACTTATGCCATCGGACTCGTAGTAATACGCTGGTCCCGTGACCCAAGTTTGGTTCGATTCTGAGAGCGTTGACAAAATCGTGTATCGTGGGCCCCGCGGCTCCAATTGACGTGCGATTTTGTGATCGGCTCATCGGAATCCAGTTCTAGAAATTCCGTTGGGTTCGTATCATCGTTCCTGACTTGTTCATACTAAGTTTGACAAATTTGGAGACCATTGACCCTGACACATTTTTCGGTGCAAAGCGGCCCACATGTGGACCCCGCTTTGACCAGAAACTGTCATTTTCGCCCCTGTGTCCAAATTAGACTTAAGGACAGACGTTTCTAGCTATTTGATATTTTCTGAGACTATTGGTGATGTTTATTACAGCTTTTGGAGGAGTACCTGCAGGATCCACTAATACAGGGACAGCTGTTGGTATTCAAACCCCAGGCAAGTGTACCTTGCCAAAACTTGCAGTCTTGTCACATATTTCCTTGATTCATTTATATTGTTGTGCATGCTTGACCTAGGGCCTTGTGACTTACTTAGCATCCAATTATTAGTCGGGTGCCAACACTGTACGCAGAGTTGTGTAACGTCACCTAGAGATGGACATCCGTGACCTTTTACATTCTCGTACTTGTCTTATCAAGTACATCATAACCCAGGACACGTGACACTATTTATGAGACAGAATCTTTCTGAGATATTCACGGTGATTCTGTATAGGATGCAGGATTTGACATAGACATTATATCCATAGATATTATACGACTGGTTGCATTAGCTATGATCTTGCGTGACATGTACATGAGACGTTGTGGATATGAGACGTGTGGTTACATTGGGTGGAGAGAGACACACAGGCTACAGGCTATTTTATATATATCTACTACTATTGTGAGACCGTAGACTCTCCAGCAGAGCTAGGCACATTACTCGTTATTACTGCTACCGGCTCCCCGACACAGAGCTTGTAGTGGCTCAGCCTGAGTACTAGTGTCACGCCCCAGTCCCAAAATGACGAGGGACTGAGCACGTGAGCAATGGCCAGCAGCACGCACCGATGGACAACCCAATTTAATGGATCCATCAGGGCAAGCTTAAGCTGTAGTCTAGCAGTAAAATGTTACAAGTCTCAGGTATTTCTAATCTCATCCACAGAATAAACACAGATTAATTGCCAGAAAATGATGCAATAAAATAACTAAACAAATCTCAAATAAGATTATCTCGGGAACAATCCGAGACTCAGTCTGTTACATTCAGAGGAAAAATAGACAGGAAATAAAATACTGAAAATGGAAATACTGTATAGATGAAGCCGGTGCTCAGGAGAAATCTTCGGCCAATATCTCGTTCTCTGTTCCAGGTTCTGCTCCAAGGAGTGCTCCTGTACCGTACACCTCGGGGTAGTTCTCCTCAGCTATACCTGGGGACATAGTCCATTCCAGGTCCTTAGGGGACATAACAAGGTACAGAAAATACAAGCCAAAATATATGCAGTGCAGCAATAATGAAACAGCAGGGTAATTATGTAAACCAGCTAAGTGATATGCAAGTGAGAGTTTTAGTCATACTCAGGCTGAGACTACTACAGGATCAGTGTCGAAGAAACCATAGCAGTATTTTTTCGAAGGGCCCGTAAGGTACCTAAAGCTCTGTATCAGAATCTAAGGCACCGTCAGATAACAGTATTTATATTATAATATATTCAGCCTTGATATGATAATACTCTCTCCACCCCATGTAATCTCACGTCACAGTTCCAGAAAATATCAGGTACAAGTCACGCAAGTTTGAACTAATGCAATGAGTCAGAATAGAATCTAAGCATG
This sequence comes from Iris macrosiphon, assembly GCA_036927795.1. Taxonomy (NCBI): domain Eukaryota; kingdom Viridiplantae; phylum Streptophyta; class Magnoliopsida; order Asparagales; family Iridaceae; genus Iris; species Iris macrosiphon. The sequence goes on along the minus strand of JAYESA010000007.1, from coordinate 188,611,609 downwards.
TAAACTGTATATGTCATGAAAATGTATCCTATACGGAATCACCAGGTATATCTCAGGCAATTCCGTCACATGAATAGTGTCAGGTGTCCTGGGCTGAGCAGTTAAACAAGTTTACATATGTATCTACAGAAATCAAGTAAAATACCATAACCAAAAATATCTGAGAATTGGCAAGCTTTACTTGCCCACTGATGTATAACTAGTCAAGGAATTAGGTAGCAAAGCTGCAAGTTTTGGCAAGGTACACTTGCCTGTGGTTCCGGCTCTGATTTCGGCTCTGACTTCAGTTGGATTTGCAGGTGGTACTCCGGTTGCTGAAATAAATATCACCATTAGATCCAGAAAATATCAATCAGCTAGAAACGCCTGTCCTTGGGTCCAATTTGGAGACAAGGGCAAAAACGGCAATTTTGGGTCAGAACGGGGTCCACAGGTGGGCCCACTTTGCACCGAAAAACGTGTCAGGGTCAACGGTCTCAAAATTCACCAAACTTAGTGTCAACAGGTCAGGAACGCTGATACGAACCCAACGGAACTTTCAGATTTAAATTCTGATGAGCCGATCACAAAATCGCCCGTCGAGTGGGGCCTGTGGGGCCTATGGGGCCCACGACACGCGATTCCGTCAACGTTCTCAGAATCGAACCAAACTTGGCTCACAGGACCAGCGTATCACTACGAGTCCGATGGCGCAAGTTTCGTCTCGATCCGACGTGTGTACACAAAGTTAGGGTAAATTGCAGAAATATCGGATACGGGGCGATGTCCGCGGATACGCACTAATTTCGGTGTGCACGCACATCCGAATCAGCTTTTACGAAATCCCACATGTCCGTATCGACGATGCGCACGTATCTGTGAAGACCGCGCGCGACCAAGTCGTCCCGTTTGGCGGGGCGTACTCAGTTCCGGGGTAAAACATGGTCTGATTTTTCCTGTTTTTGGATCACGGTGTGCGATCACCACAGGACGCGATGCCCCGAACGGTTTGTCCGGACACCGAAAGGGTCATACAGGCTTCGCAACACAATTTACGAAATCGAAAACGGAGCTACGAGCAAGAAGATACACGCACCTGAACGGGGCCCAAAAACTGGGGTCCAATCGTGTCCGACACGTGTTCGACACGTGTCGGATTCGAAAATTAGGGTTAGGGTTAGGGCTCGGGATTCCTTGCCGGAGCTGGGCGGAGGGCAGCCGGGCCGAGGCGGAGGGGGCCGGGGCTGCAGCGGCGGAGGGCGGCGCGGCGCTCGGGCGGAGGCGGCGGCGCGGGGGCGGCCGGAGGCGCGCTGTGCGGCTGCTGCTGCTGCTGGCTGGGGCTGCGGTGGCCGCCGGAGGGGAGGAAGGAGGAGGACGGGGAGAGGCGGCATCGACAGCGGGCTGGGCGAGGCGGCGGCGCTGGGTGGCTGGCCGGAGAGGGGGATTCGGAGAGGGTTTTATAGGATGAGGAGCGAGGGGGTAGGCCGGGGAGGGCGGCGACGTGGCCGCGGGGCCGCGCGGAGCGGGCAGGGGCATGACCGGCGTGGCGCGGCGGCGGACGGGGAGCGACCGGTTCGTGGGGGGGCTGGGGCGCGGGCGGGTCTGCGGGTTTGGGCTAGCGGGCGGGTCTGGCCGACCCGACCCGACCCGCTAGCAATGCGGGCTGGGCCGGTCTGATGGGCTCGGGTTGGGCCGGGCTCTGGTGGGCTTAGGGTTTGGGTTTTAAATAAAAATTTAAAATAAAATCTAATTAATCAGATTATTAATAATTAAATAATTAAATAAATAAATAAATAAATAAATAAATAAATATTTTTTGGTGTTTTAAAAATAGGTCCGGGGTCCAATAAATTCTAGAAAAATTGCCTTAAGTCCAGTTTTTCATTTTACACCTAAAATATTATTTTTATAATATTTTATTACTGTTTATTGTCATTTAAAAATTATTTAAATATTAAAACCCTGTTTTTAAATTACAGAAAATTCTCAGAAAATTCCAGAAAATTGTGAAAAATCCAGTTTTGAAAATTTTGAAAAATCAGGGGGTTTACAATCTACCCCCTTAAGAGGATTGCGTCCTCGCAATCAAAGAATAACCGGTCAACAGAGATGATGCGGTCGCAAGCATCGTTCGAAACACATCACAGGATACTTAGGGAAATACCGTTTCCCTAACAATGAAAGTTATGCACTTTCAGAGAAAATCTAGTTAAAGCAAGAAAACTACAACTTTTATGAAAACCAGGTTGTTATTAACAAGTTACAATTTACTAGGTTGGGGCTGAGGTCACGAACCAAGAGGCACGAACTACACAACACTAGAAATGGATAACTATGAATCACTTACTCGCATCAGCGTCCTGCACAGTCATCGCGTAAGCTTGCCCTCGTCCTTGAGATAGATTCCTCTGCTGCTGCTGAGCTTGCTGGTAGGGTGCTGCTCGAGGCGCTGGTGGAGTTTGCTGGTTCGCCCTTGGTGCTCCTTCTCTACGCTCAGGACAGTCTCTTACTGCATGCTGTCTGGATCCGCAGCCTAAGCATAGTCCGAGTTTACGTCTACACTCCTTCTCGACATGGCCTATCTTGCCGCAGTGGTAACAAGTAGGAAGGTAGAAGGCTTTTGGTGCTGCTCTTGGTGGCGGGCTTATTTGTTGATGCTTTGCAGACTCCTCTGGTACTGCTCTGGTTGGTGCGGATGTGGAGGGCCGCTTCAGACTGGTCTCTCTCTTGGTGACGCGCTCCATGCGTCGAGCCGCAGCAAGTACGTCCGAGTATGATATTGGTGCGACGGACCCAGTTAGTTTCTGCAGCTCAATGTTTAGTCCGTCGAAGAATTTCTCGGCCTTCTCTTCCTCTGTCGGGATCAGGGCGGGGGCGAAGCGGCTCAGACGAATAAATTCTGCGTTATATTCTTCCACCGTCATAGAGTCCTGAGTGAGGCGATTGAACCTGTCCCGCAGTTCTGATCGAGCGATGGCAGGAATGTACATCTCTTGGAAGAGCCTGGAGAACTCCTCCCAAGTGACTCGGTCTGGTCCGAGTCGCGTCTCCTCGGATAGCCACCAGTGATGAGCATTGTTCGTCAATTGCATTTGGACGGCAGTCATCCAGCGTTCCCGTGGAAGCTCAGCTGCTTCAAGTTGATGCCGAATGTTGGTGAGCCACTCATGAACTTCTGTGGGCTCCTCTTTTCCAAAAAAAATGCGGGGCTTCAGTTGGCGGAAGTCAGTAATTGAGCCTGTAGATGGCCGTCGAGCTGGTAGGTTGGCCTGCTCCAGTGCAGTTACAATGCTGTCCCTCAAGAAATTAGCTTCGCGACGCTGAGCCTCGTGTTGGACTTGTTGCTGTGCTTGCATCATCGCGTAGATCATTTGAAATATTTGCTGCCCGTCAATCGGCTGTCCTGGTGGGAACACGGGCATTGGTGGGACGAACTGCGGCGGAGGTGGGATGTCATCGCGCCGGAATCTGGAGGTAGGTTGACCTGCCTGCTGGCTCTGTTGAGTTGATGGGACTCCTCCGACTGGTGTCACTTCATCGTCATAGGTGACACCTGTAGCTTGTGGTGTTCCGACGGGAGTCTCGTTGCATTCTTGTGGGTCCATTTCCCTGTATCCAAAATAAACAATAAGAGGCGCACAGGAATCAAGGCAGGATGCAAGTCAATAAATTAATTCGAACACGATACAGATATCAAAAATGACTTAAGCAAGTGGATGAGATCCTAAAAACTTATCCTATTCTTATTGCAGGCCTGTTCGGTCCCTAAGTTGAAACCGAACAATTTAGTCGTAGACCTGCATGGGCCACCACAAAAACCATGTCACGCCCCAGTCCCAAAATGACGAGGGACTGAGCACGTGAGCAATGGCCAGCAGCACGCACCGATGGACAACCCAATTTAATGGATCCACCAGGGCAAGCTTAAGCTGTAGTCTAGCAGTGAAATGTTACAAGTCTCAGGTATTTCTAATCTCATCCACAGAATAAACACAGATTAATTGCCAGAAAATGATGCAATAAAATAACTAAACAAATCTTAAATAAGATTATCTCGGGAACAATCCGAGACTCAGTCTGTTACATTCAGAGGAAAAATAGACAGAAAATAAAATACTGAAAATGGAAATACTGTGTAGATGAAGCCGGTGCTCAGGAGAAATCTTCGGCCAATATCTCGTTCTCTGTTCCGGGTTCTGCTCCAAGGAGTGCTCCTGTACCGTACACCTCGGGGTAGTTCTCCTCAGCTATACCTGGGGACATAGTCCATTCCAGGTCCTCAGGGGACATAACAAGGTACAGAAAATACAAGCCAAAATATATGCAGTGCAGCAATAATGAAACAGCAGGGTAATTATATAAACCAGCTAAGTGATATGCAAGTGAGAGTTTTAGTCATACTCAGGCTGAGACTACTATAGGATCAGTGTCGAAGAAACCATAGCAGTATTTTCTCGAAGGGCCCGTAAGGTACCTAAAGCTCTGTATCAGAGTCTAAGGCACCGCCAGATAACAGTATTTATATTATAATATATTCAGCCTTGATATGATAATACTCTCTCCACCCCATGTAATCTCACGTCACAGTTCCAGAAAATATCAGGTACAAGTCACGCAAGTTTGAACTAATGCAATAAGTCAGGATAGAATCTAAGCATGTAAACTGTATATGTCATGAAAATATATCCTATACGGAATCACCAGGTATATCTCAGGCAATTCCGTCACATGAATAGTGTCAGGTGTCCTGGGCTGAGCAGTTAAACAAGTTTATATATGTATCTACAGAAATCAAGTAAAATACCATAACCAAAAATATCTGAGAATTGGCAAGCTTTACTTGCCCACTGATGTATAACTAGTCAAGGAATTAGGTAGCAAAGCTGCAAGTTTTGGCAAGGTACACTTGCCTGTGGTTCCGGCTCTGACTTCAGTTGGATTTGCAGGTGGTACTCCGGTTGCTGAAATAAACATCACCATCAGATCCAGAAAATATCAATCAGCTAGAAACGCCTGTCCTTGGGTCCAATTTGGAGACAAGGGCAAAAACGGCAATTTCGGGTCAGAACGGGGTCCACAGGTGGGCCCACTTTGCACCGAAAAATGTGTCAGGGTCAACGGTCTCAAAATTCACCAAACTTAGTGTCAACAGGTCAGGAACGCTGATACGAACCCAACGGAACTTTCAGATTTAAATTCCGATGAACCGATCACAAAATCGTCCGTCGAGTGGGGCCTGTGGGGTCTGTGGGGCCCACGACACGCGATTCCGTCAACGTTCTCAGAATCGAACCAAACTTGGCTCACAGGACCAGCGTATCGCTACGAGTCCGATGGCGCAAGTTTCGTCTCGATCTGACGTGTGTACACAAAGTTAGGATAATTAATTAAATACTTTTTAGGTGTTTTAAAAATAGGTCCGGGGTCCAATAAATTCCAGAAAAATTATCCTAAGTCCAGTTTTTTATTTTACACCCAAAAATATTATTTTCATAATATTTTATTACTGTTTATTATCATTTAAAAATTATTTAAATATTAAAACCTTGTTTTTAAATTACAGAAAAATCCCAGAAAATTCCAAAAAATTGTAAAAAATTCAGTTTTGAAAATTTTAAAAAATCAGGAGGTTTACAACTAGTGATGCTCTCACTTGCATTTCACATAGATGGTTACATACTTACCCCATTTATTTTATTTATTGCTGTACTGCATTTATTTTGGCTTGTATTATCTTGTACCTTGCTATGTCCCCTGAGGACCTGGATCTGGATTATGTCCCCAGGATTTGCAGATGAGATCTATCCCGAGGTATACGGGACAGTAGCAGGAGCTGATACAGGAGCTATACCGACACCCGAGGATGAGGGTTAGTTGAAGACTTTTTCTGAGCATCTATGTTTCATGCTCAGTATTTACTTTATTCAGTCATTTATATTTTGGTCTGTTGAACCATTGTATCAGATCTTTATCGGATTATTCCCCGAAGCACTTTGTTGAGACTGGTTGATGATTTATATTTCTTATATCTGTGGATCATATTTTATCTTGTATGGATGAGATTAGTTGTGCCATGTTGTCGTAGACTTTATTTTACAGCTTAAGTAAGCCCTGATGGATCCATTAAATTGGGTTTGTCCATCAGTGTGTGCTGCTGGCCATTGTCACATGTCTAGTCTCTCGGTATTTTGGGACTGGGCATGACAATCTGCGTGAAGAGGCAGCTCAAAATTCAAACACAATCCACTTAAGGTTTAAAGAAAATCTGGCAATGAATGACTTGAGAGCATGGCGGCATACATCCATGCGGTACAACGTCAATACGACCTAAACGTCCATACGGCCCAAATGTACCACGTCCATGCTTCTTATTCAAAGTATATCAAACTTATCAGTTTGAAAACTTTGAAGGGGGTCTTGTAGAAGCATGAAAAATACGGATCCATGCGACCAAAAACCATGCTCCCTACGACAAAGCTCAGTAGAAATTGGACCGCATAGTCACCATGCGGCCCAGAAAAGCTACATCATACGATCCAAACAGCCAAAGTAAACCTTGGCTGCATATGGACCTGATATGACGTCATGACGACCAGATCAAGTCTGACACAGAATCCTGACAGAAAGGATTCTCCGAATACCTCGAAAGACAAAACATCACTGAAAGGACAAAAGTCTCAAGGAGTGTGCAGCACCACGTGTACAACACGATAAAAGATTTTATGGGTCTCTGACCCATGCGTCCCAGACTCCATGTATCCCATGCGTCTCTAGCCTCTATGCAGTCCATGCGTCCCAGATTCTACGCATCACATGCGTCTCTGGCCACCATGCAGTCCATGAGTCCCAGATTTTATGATTCCCATACGTTTCTGGCCGCATGCGTCCCAGACTCCATGCGTTCCATGCGTCCCAAACACCATGCTAACCAAATTATGTTGTTACAACTGAAGTGATTCTCTCTAACAAAATAGCGGCCATGCGTCCATTTGACCAAGTCGCACCTACAACAGTTAAGAACCGTCCAGATACTCAGCAAATAATAAAATTTCAACAAATGCCCACAAGGCAGCAGAGTCAGGATTCACGTGCATGGCTGTAGCTCTCTTCCGTTAAGAGGGGACACGTGGCAAACCGCCACCATCCATGCGGCCCAAAATCTATGCGGCCACAAGTATGGCTATAAATAGTAGGGTACCACACCCGAACAAAAGGATGGCTTGCTATCTGCGAATCTACACTCGAGCAAGAGAGAAGAGCTTCCACATCAGATCATCCACGGAATAAAGAGAGTTGCTATACTCCTAACCCTCCATCGTCACCCCCAGAACACAAAATTTGTACTTATTTAGGACTCCTCTATGTACTCTCTTTAGTTTTTTAATTAAATCAAGTTTTTTTTCAAACTTTCTCATTTAATGGCAAACATGAAGTAATTAGCAAGATAAGGTTATGACACCAAGGTATTGGTACTACGAGGGTATTGTGTGTATCAATGCTTGGGTTGAGTGTTGGTGTTAGTGTTGGATGATTGTTGTAATGTCCCACAACCGCACGGTACATTACGTTGAGTCGGATTGAATGAGACAATAACTGGTTACATTTTTGATTTATTGGATTTGGGAACAAGTATTGATTGAGTTGGTTTATGGGCAGATCACTAGCGGAGTTTGATGGAATCAGATGTTCGTTCAGAGCAGTACTGGGATAGCTGGATTGGAGCGATAATGCCGTCTTTCTTATTCCGATCGGTCGGATGATTTGGAGAGCATGACCTGCTCGCACGGTCATACCAATTGAGTAGATCGTGCTTTGCATCGGACCACGAGTTCAAGGGATCGGCCGTATCGACAAAGCAGGGTGCTTAATGGAATCAGACTTGGTGAGTGGGCTCTGTCCCTTCTCCTCTACTCCTTAATGCCTAATAATATGGAATTGTAAACCCCCCTCATCCAAAATTAGGCCTAATTGGCTTAGATAGAGAGACTTGAGCTAGTATGAATCCATTTAGAGATAGAACACTGTGTTTTAGATAATTTTACAATATTTATATCACTTAGTGCACCATACCGTTGCTTCGATAATTTGAGCACTACACTAGCCATTGCCTTCCTACAAATTTTACATCCTTGTCCTAGACGTGCCAGTCATCTATTCCGACCTTTGTGTAACTTATAATTATGCTCTCTTGTGCTACATTTTAGTCGTATAATATTCGTCGCAGACGTTTATATTTAATTCTACATAAATTTAACTTTGTACCCTTGTGCGTTCCAATTGAAATTGAAGACACAATCTTGACCCGTTTCGTGCAACCCAATTTATGATAATATTTTATTCTAAGTCTTCTATGTCCATGACACTTGTGTCCCACCTAATTTTAGCCCTATATACTTCTAATTAATTTTAGAACACCAATTATAATAATTTTAATTAAATTAATCCAATTTCTATCTTTGTGAAATTCTCCAGTTGTTGGGTGCTTTTATACAAAAGTGCATTAAGGTGTCCATCCTATTGGACACAGTACATGAAGAAACATATTTCTCCTTCATATGAATTTTTTCTATGACTTTGGAATGTGCAACACACAACATCACCCCCATCTAATTCTAGCTATGCATTTTAAACAATGCAAATCCTAGCCTTTTAAATACCTACATGTAAGGCCAAGCCCATCCCAAGTAGGATGTTGACCAATCCAACCCCCTATGTCAATATCAAATCCAAATTATATATGTATATATATAACTTTTCCTTTATTTTACTTTATTTTTCCACAACCCAAACCAACACCTAGCCGACATCATCACCATCCCATCTCCTATTCATCTTCTCCTTCCTCCTGTTCACCCCCTCTTCTCCAGTCTCCCCCTCACCCCGACCACGCCAGACCACTACCATCAACACCACCATTACAACCATTACCACCTCCATCTTCCCTCGACTAGCCTGAAGCCGGACTCCTTCCCGACCTCATGCGCCACACCACCAGCACCGCCAATATCGCCTCATCTCCTCTCCTTCTTCCTCAGCCGCTCGACCACCACCATCTCCTCCCTATTCTCATCTCCCCCACCGTCGGAGCATACGACCCCGACTTCACATCACAGCAACATCCTCCCATCCCTCGACTCCTCCCCTGAACCACCATTAACACCACAGCCTCCTCCTCATTGGCTCGTCTGAGTTCTCCTGGTTGGAGCAACCTCCTCCCCTTCTTCAATCATCACCACCATTAACATTCCCATCATCTTCCCCATCATCAACACAATCATCATCATCAACATCACCTTAATCCTCTTCATCATCATAACCTAATCACCATCCTCATCCCTTAATCATCATCCCCTAATCATTAACCTAATCATTACCAATCACCATCACCATCACCCTCGTCGAAGATGACCTGCAGTAGTCATCCTCAATCCTCGTGCCATGTGCGCACACCCCGAGGACCATTGGATGGTTCTGCAAGACTCCAGGAGCAGGCTATTGGCACTATGCAGCTTCCTTACCAGACAAGATACCATGCCAAATTGCTTACAGTACTTTGCATGCTTATTATATTTTTATATGTTCATTACATGTGTGTTTTTCTTTCAGTCATAATTATGTACTATATATATACGTTGACACACACTTAACACATAGTATCATGGGAGGGGAGGACAATCAGTAGGCGTATGGGCTATAACAACTCTGGTAAATCGTAGTATCTAGCACGCACTACAATAGTGTATCACGCTGGTTGCTACCCCCGAGGTATGTCGATTTTTGGTGTCGCACTGGTCGCTACCCCCGAGGTATGTCAATTTCTGATGTCCTTGTCGTGTGTGTGAGTTGTGAGATTTAGATCGAGTAGCCTACCCATGCCCATACGTCAAAAAGTTGTCCTCATTATGTATTCATATAGATTGTCTTGTACAGCGTACTTACATATTTTCTACCTATTATGCATGTTTACTGTATTCAAATTGGCATGCTTCTATGTATCTTGTTACGTCCCTCTGAGGACCTGGTCCCTTTCCAGGTATAGGCGATCTTGACTATCCGCAGGAGTACGGGCCAGGACCTGACGCATTACTTTCAGCCGAGGAGGTCTTACCTTCTGGGTGTCTTTGATTATCTCTAGCGATGGATCGCTTCGCTGATACCTTTATATCATCACCTTATTTTATATTGGAAATTTTATACTCCTCTCTCATTTTAGTATTGGTATAGTCATTGGTAGTGGATTTGTCTCCACCCGACTATTATTTTGGATTATTCAGACTCATTATTCTAGTTTAGTTATTTTATTTCTGTAACTTATTGTGTGGATGAGATTAGTATTCTGTGACTTGTGACTATATATATACCACATGTGAGTTAATATTCATATTACAGCGTATGTATGTATTATAGTATCCATATATTGGAGTTGTTATATACTTACGGCTGGCATGCTTACGTATTCCTAGTCCTACATATTTTGGGACTGGGGCATGACAGGAACACACGTAATGGCTTGAACACTTGGACTAGAACTTGGAAATTACTACACTGTGGCGTGCATAGAGTGTACGTCATTTGGTTGGATATAATTTGTGACTTGAGTTGGTTTTGCATTTGGCAGTTGGAGCTTGAGTAGGCAGTTGGAGCTTGAGTGGATCATCTTGGTTGGAACATCGAGGCAATTCGGGCGGGCGAGCGAGCGTGCATCCGTGCACGTGTATCAGTTGGGCGCTTTGTCATGCAAAGTGTGCAGTTGTGGTTCGAAACCGGATAACTGTATCGGTGAGGGCATTGTGCCATTGTTGGAATATTGTACTACAGAGTTTTCTAAGCGAAGGGTGTTGCACCAATTGGAGCATTGTGTCGAAGCGGCATAGTGTCTTGGGATATAAGTTGGAGAATGGTTATGGATAGTTTGTTGGAATGAGGCTAGGATCGTTTGGTGGGACGAGAATACTCGATTCTCTCGTCATACCTACTTGGTGTTTGCATCGGTCACGGACAACCTGTTGCACACATGGTTTGGTTTCCTCGAATGGGATAGGCTCCGGGGCACCGGTATCGTTCGGCCATGGAGGAGACAATGGTAACGTGCCTTGGGCGCGGTGTTGGCAGTTCGATACGACTAGGCGAGCTAGCTACTCAGTCTGGATCGGGTAGAACTGCAGTTGATTAGTCCTTTATGACTTGGCCAGTGACTTCATATAGATAAGAGTTAGTTTGCTTTGCTTGAGTTTGCTTTGTGCTTTTCGTGTAGGCGGCGGCCACCTTGCCTCGGCAAGAGTGTGCATATCGAAGATTGGATTAATAAGGCTTAGATTATGGCTTGATTTGAGGATGGGTATTGAGGCTTGGATTATGGTTTGATAGGTTCACGCGTTGCTTGGGTTTCAGTAGGACGGTTTGCATGCTAGTTTTCTTTTGGGTTGGATATATCTGCTTGTATATTGGCTTGAGTTGAATGCTTGCATGTTTAACCTGCTTTACAGTTTTTCTTAATATGTCATACCTCTGCCATGAAATGAATCTAGGATTCAAGTAGAAAGATCACCATATAACTGTTTGTATTCACTATTCTACTTAGTGTCGGTTTAGACGAGTGGGTTACCCCGCTCACCGGTACAGCTGTGTATTGATCCACGTTTGTGGGCATTATTTTAGGTACGCAGGTGTAGTGGTGCTGCTTGGATATACGGGACATGATGTATGAACGTAAGTACCTTTGTGGGCAAGAGAAAGAGCAAGAGTATTGTATTGCCTTTGTGGCATTCTCCTTTGTGGTAATTTTATTTGGACCCTATCGAGAGCTTCGTTGCGTATACTCTGATGTGTGCTTGGTACACAATACTTGACTTTCACTACAACTTGGTCGTTTCGATGATAACTTTGTTGTTTGACAACATCGCCTTGTGCTAGCGCAACTTCAGGCTCGTACGGCATCACGTCCCGATGAGAACGATCGTCCTGCGGGAGCGCTGCATCGTGGTGATTCATGTTCAGTGGGGACGATTAAGCTTGTGGAAGATTGGGGTGTGACAATAGTGAGGTGTTATCAAATATGGTTAAGGTGGTAAGTAGAGGTATTGATAATAGGTAATAAGTATATAGCTAAGGTAATTATGGGTACTTAGATACTAGGGTAATGTATGGTAAATGATTATAAGTTAAGATAATGGTTTATAACTCATATACTAAGGTAATATTAGATAATAGGTATAACTAGTATATTTTTAAGATATATATGTAGATACTTAGCAATATTAGCTAGTATAGCTAATACTTTCAAGGTATGGACCTAGTGTCACGCCCCAGTCCCAAATTACCGTGGGACCAGATACGTGGCAATGGCCAGCAGTACGCACCGATGGACAAACCCAATTTAATGGATCCATCAGGGCATACTTAAGCTGTAAAAAAACCAAGTCTACGACAATCATGGCACAACTAATCTCATCCACACAAGATAATAATTATGATCCACAGAATAAATAAGGAATGTAAATCATCAGCTAGTCTCAACAAAGTACTTCGGGGAACAACCCGGTAAATATCCAGTACAATGGTTCAACAGACCAGAATATAAATGACTGAAATAAATAAATAAATACTGAGCATGAAACATGGATGCTCATGAGAAGTATTCAGCTAACACCTCGCCCTCGGATGGCGGTACAGCTCCTGGATCAGCTCCTGCAGCGGTCCCGTATACCTCGGGATAGATCTCGTCCTCAAATCCTGGGGACATAATCCGGATCCAGGTCCTCAGGGGACATAGCAAGGTACAAGAAAGCTCAAGCCAAAATAAATGCAGTGCAAAAAATAAATAGAATAAATAGGGCAAGTAAGTAACATCTGTGTGAAATGCAAGAGAGAGCATCAATAGTACTCAGGTTGAAACAACTACAAGCTCTGTGTAGGGGAGCCGGTAGCAGTGATATCATGAGGTGGTCTAGCTCAGCGGGAGACTGAGTAGCCGGCATAACATAATCAACCTGTAGCCTGTGGGTCTCTCCAGCAATAGATAGAACAATAAGGGAATGCTAAATAACCAGCTAAGTGATATGCAAGATGAGAGCAGCACTAGAACTCAGGCTGAAGCCACTACAAGCTCTGTGTCGGGGAGCCGGTAGCAGCAGTAATAATGAGTAATGGGCCAAGCTCGGGCTTCAGAGTCTTGTGCCTCACAATAGTAGGGGTGTATATATATGATCAGCCTGTAGTCTGTGTGTCTCTCCCCACCCAATGTAACCACGCATATCATGACCACAACGTCTCATGTCCATGTCAGCGGGATCATAACTAATGCACAAGTCATAATGTATCTAAAAGTAGAGTATCTCCGTCAAGTCCTGTATCCTATACAGAATCACCACGAATATCTTGGGAAGATCTTATCTCATGAACAGTGTCCAGTGTCCTGGGTCATAATGTACTTGGTAAGACAAGTACGAGAATATATAGTGTCACGTATGTCCATCTCTAGATGACAATACTCAGCACCGCATACGGTGTTGGCACCCGACTGATAATCGGACGCTAGGTATGTCACACGGTCCTAGGTTAAGCATGCACAGCAAGATAAATGAAGCAAGAAATATATATAACAATACTGCAGAGTTTGGCAAGGTACACTTGCCTGATGTCCGAATACCAACGACTGTCCCTGTATCAGTGGATCCGGTAGGTACTACTCCAAAAGCTGTAATAAACATCACCAACAATCTCAGAAGATGTCAAATAGCTAGAAACGCCTGTCCTTACGTCCAATTTGGACACAGGGGCAAAAAGGTCATTTTCGGGCCAAAGCGGGTCCACATGTGGGCCACTTTGCACCGAAAAGCATGTCAGGGTCAAAGGTCTTCAAATTTGCCAAACTTAGTGTCAACAAGTCAGGAACGACGATACGAACCCAACGGAACTTCCAGAATTGGATTCCGATGAGCCGATCACAAAATCACCCGTCAAGTGGAGCCTGTGGGGCCCACGATACGTGATTTTGTCAACGTTCTCAGAATCGGACCAAACTTGGGTCACAGGACCAGCGTATTGCTACGAGTCCGATGGCGCAAGTTTCGTCTCGATCTGACGTGTGTACACCAAGTTACAGCGTATTCCAGAAAGGACGGATACGGGGTGTCGTCGGCGGATACGCGTTGATTTCGGGGTGCACGCACATCCGAATCGACTTCTACGAAATCCCACACGACCGTATCAGCGTCGCGTATGGTCCGGTGAAGGCCGCGTGCGACCAAGTCGTCCCGTTTGGCGGGGCGCACTCAGTTTCGGGGTGAAATAGGGCATTATTTTTCCTGTTTTTGGATCGCGGTGTGCGATCACCACAGGACGCGATGTACCGAGCGAGTTGCACGGGCACCGAGAGGGTCACAGTCTACACATAGCAACTGACCGAATTAAAAATGGAGTTACGTGGTGAGAGAAATCGGTACCTGAACAGGGCCCCGTGAATTTGTTTTTTACGTGTCCGAGAGTCCAGTTTGTGTCCTGGACACAGATTCCAATTTGGGCAGTGTTCTGCCGTGTCCGAGCTATGCTTCAGGCGGCCAGCGGCGGGCTTCGCCGGAGGGGCCGGGATCGGGGTCGGCAAGGTCGGGCTAGGGCGGCGGCGCCTGGGGCTGACCGAAGTCGACGGGGAGACGTCGAGGGCTGCTTGGGAAAAGGGAGGGGAGCCGTGCTCGATGGGGCAGCGGTCGGCGGGCTTCTGACTCGCCGGAGGGGTGATCGGGGATGGTCGACGAGGCGGTGGAGGTGAGTCGAGGCTGGGGTGTGCCCGAGCGGCGCTGGGGATGGACTCGCGGCGGAGCGGTGATGGGGTTCGCTGGGGCGGAGCGGTGTTGTCCGCCGCGGGGCTGTGGGATGAAGGAGGAAGGCGTCGTCGAAGGGTTCTGTGCGGGGGTCGTCGGCCGAGAGTCGTCGACCAGAGAGGGAGTCGTCCGGTGGCCTGGTGGCAGCGGCGTGGGGGAATTAGGGCTGAGGAGATGGGGTTGTCGAAGGGCCTGGTTGCTGGGTTCGCTACGGAGAGGAAGAGGGCTGATCGGAGATGAAGTCGGCGGAGGTGTGGCTAGGGTTTTCCGAGGCTGGGCACGGAAATCGAGGAGGTTTTTATAGGCTGCTACAGGAACTCCGGCAGGGCTAGGGTTTCCATACGGGTTTCGGGTCCGGGTCGGGTTTGGCTCGGATCCGACCCGACCCAACATACGGTTTTGGTTCAGCCAGATTGGGTTTGCTTTGGTTTAATTTGGGTTTAGGTTCGGTTTATAATTCCAATGGTTTTTAAGGCTTTATAAATGCTTTCGGAGTCCAATAAATTCCCGGAAAATTACCCTATGTCCGGTTTTCTATTTTACACCTTAAAATATTATTTCCATAATATTTTAACACCAATAAACTGTATTTAAAAATCTTTAAACCACAATTACCTTTGTTATAAATTCCAAAAAAATACCGAAAATTCGGAATAACACATTTTAATATTTATTCTCCAAAAATTAGGGTGTTTACAATCTACCCCCCTTAAGAGGATTGCGTCCTCGCAATCAAAGAATAAGCTACTAAGGAAGAACTATAAATTACAAGGTTGCTTAGTTCACAACTGCCTCCTCAAACAGGTGGGGGTAACGCTGGCGCATACTATTTTCTCGTTCCCAAGTCGATTCTCCTGGAGAATGATGTTTCCAAGCTACACGAACCAGTCTGATTGTCTGTCCCTGCAATGTTTTCTCACTGACGTCGAGGATGCCAACTGGTTGCTCTTCATATCTCAAGCTCGGGCCTACTGCGATCTCTGAATGATCGACTACGTGACTTGGGTCGGTCACGTACCTGTGCAGCTGTGAGACGTGGAATACGTCATGCACTCCCTCTAAGGATGGTGGTAATGCAAGACGATATGCCACCTCACCAATGCGCTCTAGAATGTCAAATGGCCCAATATACCTTGGGCTCAACTTGCCTCTGCTCCCGAACCTGATAGTACCTCGAGTGGGCGAAATCCTCAAGAACATGTGCTCTCCTTCTTTAAACTCCAGGGGACGTCTGTGTGTATCTGCCCAATGCTTCTGTCTGTCCTGGGCTGCTCGTAGATGATTCTGAATCTGCTTCACTTTCTCCACTGTCTGCGTTACCAATTCTGGATCCAGTATTTGACGTTCACCTACGTCACTCCAACATATAGGCGATCTGTATTTCCTTCCGTATAATGCTTCGTATGGTGCCATCTGAATGCTGGCCTGATAGCTGTTATTGTAGGAGAACTCTACTAAGTGCAAATGATCTTCCCAAGATCCTCCAAAGTCTAGCATACACGATCGCAACATATCCTCCAAAATCTGAATGGTACGCTCCGATTGGCCATCTGTCTGTGGGTGGTAAGCTGTGCTGAATTTGAGTCTGGTGCCCAGGCTCTCTTGCATGCTTCTCTAGAAATGAGATATAAATCTCGAATCTCGATCCGATACAATACTAACAGGCACTCCATGTAATTTGACGATTTGTCGCATATACATGTCGGCTAGTACCTCTGTGGACTGTCCAACTCTAAATGGCAAGAAGTGTGCCGATTTAGTGAGTCTATCCACGATAACCCATACTGCATCTCTTCCGCTGGGGCTTCTTGGAAATCCTGTGACAAAATCCATCGTGATATGTTCCCATTTCCACTCTGGTATAGGAAGCGGCTGTAACATACCTGCTGTCCTCTGATGCTCGGCCTTTACTTGCTGACAGACTAAGCATTTAGCCACAAATCTTGCAATCTCCCTCTTCATTCCATGCCACCAGTAATACTGTCTCAAGTCTCGGTACATCTTGGTTCCTCCTGGGTGAACAGAGTACATAGAGCTATGCGCTTCAGTCATTAACTCTTGTCTCAATTCTCCATTTGGAACATACAGGCGGTTTCCAAACCTTAATGACCCATCTTCGTGTATGCGAAGTCCTGTCTGTATGCCTGCTTCTGTCTTCTCTTTCAGTCTTCGAAATATGGCATCGGTGGGCAAGGCCTCTTTAATCTTCTCCACGAGTGATGACTTGACTTCAAGATTAGCCATCAAGACATTCTGTCCTGGTAAGATAACCTCTATCTGAAGCTCCTGTAGATCTCTCAATAACTCGGGCTGCATCGTCAAGAAATAAGCCATGGGCTTTCGGCTTAGTGCATCTGCTACAATGTTCGCCTTTCCCGGATGATACTGCAGATCTATGTCAAAATCTACCATCAATTCAAGCCAACGCCTCTGCCTCATGTTAAGCTCCTTCTGAGTATACACATACTTCAGACTTTTGTGATCTGTAAAGATGTCTACTTTCTCCCCATAAAGGTAGTGCCTCCATATCTTCAATGCAAATATAACTGCTGCTAACTCCAGATCGTGTGTTGGGTAGTTCTTCTCGTGTACCTTCAACTGTCTTGATGCATAAGCAATGACTCTACTAAAACACATCCCAGTCCGCTACCTGATGCGTCACTGTAAACAACAAAACCTCCTGACCCTGAAGGAAGAGTCAGGACAGGTGCTATTGTTAACCTTCTCTTCAGTTCTTCGAAGGCCTTATGGCAGTCTTTCGTCCATATAAACTTCTGGTCTTTGCGTGTCAGCTTCGTCATCGGTTCTGTAATCCTTGAGAAATTTTCTACAAACCTTCGGTAATATCCCGCAAGTCCGAGAAAACTTCTCACTTCTGCCTCTGATGTGGGTGTAGGCCAAGTCTCTATTGCCGTAACTTTCTCTGGATCCACTGAAAGTCCTTCCCCGGAGATGATATATCCCAAGAAAGGTACTTTGTCCATACAGAACTCACACTTACTGAGTTTGGCGTATAACTTCTCCTGTCTCAAGGTCTCTAAAACGATTCTGAGATGCTCCTCGTGCTCTTCATGGCTCTTGGAATATATGAGAATGTCATCAATGAACACCACCATGAATTTATCCAAGAACTGATGAAAGACTCTGTTCATTAAGCTCATAAACACTGCTGGCGCGTTGGTTAAACCAAACGGCATCACCAAGAACTCATAATGTCCATACTTGGTCCTGAAAGCTGTCTTCGGGATGTCTTTCTTCCTTACTTTGATCTGATGATAGCCGGATCGAAGGTCAATCTTCGAGAATACCCTAGCGCCACTCAATTGATCGAATAGATCATCAATGCGTGGTAAGGGATACCTGTTCTTGATGGTCACATCATTTAGTGCCCGGTAATCAATGCATAACCGTACTGTTCCATCCTTCTTCGGCACAAATAATATGGGTGCTCCCCAAGGTAAAATACTGGGCCGAATAAAACCCTTCTCCAGAAGATCATCAACCTGTTCCTTCAACTCCACTAACTCCTTAGGTGCTAGCCGATATACTGATGAAGTGATAGGCTCCGCTCCTGGAGTTAAGTCTATTGTGAATTCTATTTCCCGATCAGGCGGTAAACCTGGAAGATCATCAGGAAATACATCCACAAATTCTGATATGACTCTTGGGTAACCTGTCTCCTCTTCTATAGATAGTACCCTAAGAGTAGGCTGAACTCCTTGCTCTACTGCTCCTCGAAGAAACTCGAATTCTGGATGTCCTGGCGGTCTAAATATAACCCGCCCAAGTCGGCAATCAAGAGTCGCATGGTACTGACTTAACCAGTCCATACCAAGTACAACATCATAATCCGGCATGGAAAATATCAGAAATTGAGCTCGCATTTCTCTGCCACAAACTACTATAGAACATGATCTACAGACGTCACTAACCGGAATAATTTCACCTTCCGTAAGAATTCTCTTCATCTTCGGAAGAGGTGCGGTAGCTACTCTATGGGTGGCTACAAAGCTAGTTGTTATAAATGAATGCGATGCTCCAGAATCAAATAATGCTACAGCTGGTGTAATCCCCCTGATTTTCAAGAGAATTTTAATTTGGATTTTTACAATTTATCTGGAATTTTTTGGAATTATCTTGGATTTTTCTGTAATTTAAATCAGGTGTTTTAATTATTAAAAGATTTTTAAATGATAATAAATATTATTAAATTATTATGAAAACAATATTTTATGGTGTAAAATAGAAAACCGAGCATGGGGTATTTTTCTGGGAATTTATTGGACCCCGGATGAATTTTAAAAGCCCTAAATACTAATTTAATTATTAAACCCAGACCCGACCCGTTAACCCATAACCCGACCCGTCTAATGATTTCGGATCGGGTCGGATCCGCCTGACCCGACCCGACCGCCCGCCCGACCCGCTACCACTTCATCTCCCCCAAACCGCTGCCGACCCGCCGCCCGTTCACCTCCCTGGCGCCGCTCCGGCTTCGCAACGGCCGCCGCCACCGCTCCGACTTCCAGAACCCGCCGCCGCCGTCCGCTGGCCCTTCCCCTCCCCCTCACCGGACGGCCGCTCCCTCTCCCCCATCTCTCCTATATAAAGCCGGACCCTCCTCTAACCCGACCCCTAGCCTCGCCGTGCCGACCGCCCTAGCTTCGCCGGACCGCTGACAGCCCGACGCCTAGCCTCCAGAACTCCGGCCGAGCACTCCTCAATCCTAGCCGACACCTCCCAGGACCTCCACAGCCCCGCCCACTCTTGATCCGGCCGACCAGCAGCCCTAGGCGGAGCTCGGATCTCCCCCGCCGCAGCTCGGCGAAGCAACGCTCCGGCCGTCGTGCCTCTATTCATCCGGCTCCGGCAAGACCGTTCCGCCCTCCTCCGGCCAACACCGGCAAATTGGATCAGTAAACCCTAAAACCTAGGGTGGACACAGGACATGAGGACACGAAGGACTCGGGTTTTCAGACCCACTTCAGGTATTCATAATTTTTTGCTCGTAGCTCGGAATTCGATTCCGTAAATTTTATCGCGTAGCCTGTATGACCCTCTCGGTGCCCGGACAAACCGCTCGGGGCATCGCGTCCTGTGGTGATCGCACACCGCGATCCAAAAACAGGAAAAACTTAGCCCTGTTTCACCCCGGTATCGAGTACGCCCCGCCAAACGGGACGACTTGGTCGCGTGCGGACTTCACAGATACGTGTGCGTCGTTGATACGGACGTGCGGGCTTTCGCAGAAGCTGATTCGGATGTGCGTGCACACCGGGATCAGTGCGTATCCGCGGATACCACCCCGTATCCGTACTTTCTGTTTCTCGATGTAACTTAGTGTACAGACGTCGGATCGAGACAAAACTTGTGCCATCGGACTTGTAGCAATACGCTGGTCCTGTGAGTCAAGTTTGGTTCGATTCTGAGAACGTTGACAAAATCGTGTGTCGTGGGCCCCACAGGCTCCATCCGACGGGCGATTTTGAGAACGACTCATCAGAATCCAATTCCAGAAGTTCCATTGGGTTCGTATCATCGTTTCTGATCTATTGACACTAAATTGGATTGATTTTGAGATCTTTGACCCTGGCGCGTTTTTTGGTGCAAAGTGGCCCACAATTGGACCCCGCCTTGACCCGAAAATGACGTTTCTGCCCTTGTCTCCAAATTGGACTCAAGGAAAGGCGTTCCTAGCTGATTGAAGTGTTCTGGACCTGATGGTGATGTTTGTTTCAGCAACCGGAGCAGTTCCTGCAAATCCAGCTATTGCCAGAGCCATACTTGGAGCTGAAAACCCAGGCAAGTGTACCTTGCCATAAAATACAGTTTATTGATTCATTTTGATTCTCTTGCTTTAATTTCTGTGACTGTTGAACTTGCCCTATCAAGTAAATTAAACCCAGGACACCTGACACAAAGCATGATATATAATCTTCCTGATTATTCAAGGGGGTTTGTATAAGATATAAATTTTATGACTTAAGCTTATTTCCTTAGAACATGACTGTCTGCATTAGTTTTAATCTTGCGTAACATGAACATTGAGAACTGTGACGTGAGATTACATTGGGTGGGGAGAGTATTACCATATCAAGGCTGAATAAATATTATATATTGTTATCTGGAAGTGTCCTAGTCTCTGACACAGAGCTTTGGCACCTGTACTGGCCCTTCGAGAAAATACTACTATGGTTTCTTGTCACTGATCCTGTAGTAGTCTCATCCTGAGTATGAATAATAACTCTTAATTGCATGATCACTTAGCTGGTTTATTTATTTACCCGGATTTGTTTGATAGCAACATCGGCATGCCACTGTCTTAGACTTATTAATTTATTGTGCTTCTCTTGTGTTTAACATCTTGATTGACTTGCATGTTCATTCACTGTATTTTGGCTCGTATTCTTCTGTACCTTGTTACGTCCCTCTGAGGACCTGATTTTGTTCTCCAGTTATAGCAGACGAGATCTACCCTGAGGTGTACGGAACAGGAGCACTACTTGGAGCAGTACCTGAACCTGAGGACGAGGTGATCGCTGAGGACTTCTCCTGAACAACTGCTTATTCCATGCTCATTGTCTTTGGCTAATAAACTCTTAAAATTCCTGTTGAAATGAACTCTTGTAAACAGACTTAATATCGGATTGTTCTCCGATTTTATTTACTTTATTTGGTTGTAGTTAATATTTCTTCTGTTGATATACTATCTTTATTCTGTGGATGAGAATAGTAAAACCCTGACTGATGTAATACAGCTTAAGTATGCCCGATGGATCCATTAAATTGGGTTTGTCCATCGGTGCATGCTGCTGGCCATTATCACGCGTCCAGTCCCTCGGTATTTTGGGACTGGGGCGTGACATGGTTTTTGTGGTGGCCCATGCAGGTCAACGACTAAAATGTTCGGTTTCAACTTAGGGACCGAACAGGCCTGCAATAAAGGATAAGTTTTTAGGATCTCATCCACTTGCTTGAATCGTTTTTGATATCTGTATCGTATTCGAACTAATTTTGACTTGCATCTTGCCTTGATTCCTGTGCGCCTCTTATAGATTATTGTTGATGCAGAGTAATGGATCCACGAGAAAATGACGGAACTCCAGCCAGAACACCAGTAGGTGCTGAAGTCACTTACGGAGAAGATGAAGTGACGTTACTGAGTGGAGATCCCTCTACTCACCGAAGCAGCCAAGCAGATCCACAGGCTTCCCGATTCCGGCGTGATGATATTCCACCTCCGCCCTAGTTCACTCCACAGATGCCTGTCTTTCCACTAGGCCAAGCAATGGACGAACAGCAGATGTTCCAGATGTTCTACGCAATGATGCAGGCTCAGCAACAAGTTCAAACCGAAGCCCAACGTCGTGAGGCTGAGTACTTGAGGAACAGCCTAGTAAATGCACTGGAGCAGGCCAACCTACCAGCTAGAAGGCAACCGACGGGCTCTATCACAGACTTCCGCCAGCTAAAGCCCCGTACTTTCTCTGGCAAGGAGGGACCAACAGAAGTGCATGAATGGCTCACCAATATTCGGCATCAATTAGAAGCAGTTGAACTACCAAGAGAACGTTGGATGACCGCCGTCAGAATGCAATTGACGGACAATGCTCATCACTGGTGGCTATCCGAAGAGACCAGGCTCGGACCAGACCGAGTTACTTGGGAAGAGTTCTCCAGACTCTTCCAGGAGATGTACATACCTGCTATCGCTCGATCTAAACTTCGGGACAATTTCAATCGCCTCACTCAGGAAGCTATGACGGTGGAAGAATACAACGCCGAGTTCATTCGTCTGAGTCGCTTCGCTCCTACCTTGATCCCGACAGAAGTAGAGAAGGCCGAGAAGTTTTTCGACGGACTCAACATCGAACTACAGAAACTGATTGGATCTGTCGTACCAACTTCGTACACCGATGTCCTTGCTGCAGCTCGACGCATGGAGCGCGTCACTAGGAGAGAAACCAGTCTGAAGAGGCCTTCCACATCAGTACCAGCCAGAGCAAACAATGGAGAAGCTGCCAAGAAACCTCATCTGCAACAAGCACCACAGGGATCTGCATCCAAAATCCTGACTCTTCCTACTTGTTATTATTGCGGCAAGATAGGCCAAGTTGAGAAGGAGTGTAGACGTAAACACGGACTGTGCTTAGGTTGCGGATCCAGACAGCATGCAGTAAAGGATTGCCCTGAGCGTAGAGAAGCACCAAGAGCGAACCCACAAGCTCTACCAGCACCAGGAGGACATCAACCAAGGCCACCCTTGGCACATCAAGCAGCACCCTACCAGCAAACCCAGCAACAACAGAGAGCACCACCTCAAGGACGCGGCCAAGTTTTCGCAATGACTGTGGGAGACGCGCAGAACCATGGAATTGCTAATGCGAGTAAGTCTTTATAGTTGTTCCGTTCCTAGCATTTCTGTAGTTCGTGCCTGCTGGTTCGTGACCCCAGACTTGACCTGACAACTTAACCTAATAATTCTAACTTGTTAATAATTGATAACCTAAGTGTTAACCTAGTAATTTTGAACTTGATAATAACCTAGAATTGTTGACCTGATAAGTTTTGAAAATAACCTGGTTTTTTAAAACTGTAACTTTCTAGATTTCCCATATTTGGGAAATTGTATAACTTTTAATGCTTGGGAAAATAATTTTTCCTAGGTGTCACTCTCAACCTTGATTTTTCTGATTCAAATAAATTTTGCAACCGTGTCATCTCTGTTGACCGGTTAATCTTTGATTGCGAGGACGCAATCCTCTTAAGGGGTGTATATTGTAATCCCCTTGATTTTCAAGAGAATTTTAATTTGGATTTTTACAATTTATCTGGAATTTTCTGGAATTATCTTGGATTTTTCTGTAATTTAAATCAGGTGTTTTAATTATTAAAGGATTTTTAAATGATAATAAATATTATTAAATTATTATGAAAACAATATTTTATGGTGTAAAACAGAAAACAGAGCATGGGGTATTTTTCTGGGAATTTATTGGACCCCGGATGAATTTTAAAAGCCCTAAATACTAATTTAATTATTAAACCCAGACCCGACCCGTTAACCCATAACCCGACCCGTCTAATGATTTCGGATCGGGTCGGATCCGCCTGACCCCACCCGACCGCCCGCCCGACCCGCTACCACTTTATCTCCCCCAAACCGCTGCCGACCCGCCGCCCGTTCACCTCCCTGGCGCCGCTCCGGCTTCGCAACGGCCGCCGCCACCGCTCCGACTTCCAGAACCCGCCGCCGCCGTCCGCTGGCCCTTCCCCTCCCCCTCACCGGACGGCCGCTCCCTCTCCCCCATCTCTCCTATATAAAGCCGGACCCTCCTCCAACCCGATCCCTAGCCTCGCCGTGCCGACCGCCCTAGCTTCGCCGGACCGCTGACAACCCGACGCCTAGCCTCCAGAACTCCGGCCGAACACTCCTCAATCCTAGCCGACACCTCCCAGGACCTCCACAGCCCCGCCCACTCTTGATCCGGCCGACCAGCAGCCCTAGGCGGAGCTCGGATCTCCCCCGCCGCAGCTCGGCGTAGCAACGCTCCGGCCGTCGTGCCTCCATCCATCCGGCTCCGGCAAGACCGTTCCGCCCTCCTCCGGCCAACACCGGCAAATTGGATCAGTAAACCCTAAAACCTAGGGTGGACACAGGACACGAGGACACGAAGGACTCGGGTTTTTAGACCCACTTCAGGTATTCATAACTTTTTGCTCGTAGCTCGGAATTCGATTCCGTAAATTTTATCGCGTAGCCTGTATGACCCTCTCGGTGCCCGGACAAACCGCTCGGGGCATCGCGTCCTGTGGTGATCGCACACCGCGATCCAAAAACAGGAAAAACTTAGCCCTGTTTCACCCCGGTATCGAGTACGCCCCGCCAAACGGGACGACTTGGTCGCGTGCGGACTTCACAGATACGTGTGCGTCGTTGATACGGACGTGCGGGCTTTCGCAGAAGCTGATTCGGATGTGCGTGCACACCGGGATCAGTGCGTATCCGTGGACACCACCCCGTATCCGTACTTTCTGTTTCTCGCTGTAACTTAGTGTACACACGTCGGATCGAGACGAAACTTGCGCCATCGGACTCGTAGCAATACGCTGGTCCTGTGAGTCAAGTTTGGTTCGATTCTAAGAACGTTGACAAAATCGTGTGTCGTGGGCCCCACAGGCTCCATCCGACGGACGATTTTGAGAACGGCTCATCGGAATCCAATTTCGAAAGTTCCGTTGGGTTCGTATCATCGTTCCTGACCTGTTGACACTAAGTTGGACTGATTTTGAGATCTTTGACCCTGGCGCATTTTTCGGTGCAAAGCGGCCCACAATTGGACCCCGCCTTGACCCGAAAATGATGTTTCTGCCCTTGTCTCCAAATTGAACTCAAGGACAGGCGTTCCTATCTGATTAAAGTGTTCTAGACCTGATGGTGATGTTTGTTTCAGCAACCGGAGCAGTCCCTGCAAATCCAGCTATTGCCAGAGCCATACTTGGAGCTGAAAACCCAGGCAAGTGTACCTTGCCATAAAATGCAGTTTATTGATTCATTTTGATTCTCTTGCTTTAATTTCTGTGACTGTTGAACTTGCCCTATCAAGTAAATTAAACCCAGGACACTTGACACAAAGCATGATACATAATCTTCCTGATTATTCAAGGGGGTTTGTATAAGATATAAATTTCATAACTTAAGCTTATTTCCTTAGAACATGACTGACTGCATTAGTTTTAATCTTGCGTAACATGAACATTGAGAACTGTGACGTGAGATTACATTGGGTGGGGAGAGTATTACCATATCAAGGCTGAATAAATATTATATATTGTTATCTGGAAGTGTCCTAGTCTCTGACACAGAGCTTTGGCACCTGTACTGGCCCTTCGAGAAAATACTGCTATGGTTTCTTGTCACTGATCCTGTAGTAGTCTCAGCCTGAGTATGAATAATAACTCTCAATTGCATGATCACTTAGCTGGTTTAATTATTTACCCGGATTTGTTTGATAGCAACATCGGCATGCCACTGTCTTAGACTTATTAATTTATTGTGCTTCTCTTGTGTTTAACATCTTGATTGACTTGCATGTTCATTCACTGTATTTTGGCTCGTATTCTTCTGTACCTTGTTACGTCCCTCTGAGGACCTGGTTTTGTTCTCCAGTTATAGCAGACGAGATCTACCCTGAGGTGTACGGAACAGGGGCACTACTTGGAGCAGTACCTGAACCTGAGGACGAGGTGATCGCTGAGGACTTCTCCTGAACAACTGCTTATTCCATGCTCATTGTCTTTGGCTAATAAACTCTTAAAATTTTTGTTGAAATAAACTCTTGTAAACAGACTTAATATCGGATTGTTCTCCGATTTTATTTACTTTATCTGGTTGTAGTTAATATTTCTTCTGTTGATGTACTATCTTTATTCTGTGGATGAGAATAGTAAAACCCTGACTGATATAATACAGCTTAAGTATGCCCGATGGATCCATTAAATTGGGTTTGTCCATCGGTGCATGCTGCTGGCCATTATCACGCGTCCAGTCCCTCGGTATTTTGGGACTGGGGCGTGACAGCTGGTAATGAAGCTACTAAAATAGTACCTAAGATGACCTCGCCTGCTGTAGCCTCCTCCTCAACAGCTAATATGAATGCCTGGCCTCGTCCCTGAGCTTGGCCTCTCTGCTGCTGAGCCTGCTGAAATAGAGCTGCCGGTGGTGCCAGGGGTGGTCTCTGCTGATTCCCTCCTGGGGCTGGTGGCCTGACGCCTTCAACTCCTGCCTGTTGTGCTCCTACTGCTGGATAAGCTGGTCGTGGTGCAGGCAAAGCTAATCTCGGTGCTCCCTCTCTGCGCTCGGTGCAGTCTCTGGTCTGATGCTGGCTGGACCCGCAAGCCAGGCATAGTCCTAACTTGTGTCTGCATTCTCTCTCAATGTGACCTATCTTGCCGCAGTGGTGACAAGTAGGGAGAGATATGGCCATGTGTGTTGTCCTCTCTGGCATACTCCTCTGGGTCCGTTTTGCTGAATCCCCATGTGCTGTCCTGGATGGTGCTGAGGTGATAGGCCTCTTCAGGTTCGACTCCTTTCTAGTGACGCACTCCATGCGTCGTGCTGCTGCGAGGACGTCGGTATAAGATGTAGGTGCAACCGATCCAATCAATCTCTGAAGCTCGAACTTCAGCCCGTCAAAGAATTTCTCAGCTTTCTCTTCCTCTGTCGCAATCAAGGTCGGGGCAAAGCGACTGAGGCGTATGAATTCCGCGTTGTATTCCTCCACTGTCATATTGCCTTGGATAAGGCGGTTGAACTTGTCTCTGAGCTCTGCCCGTGCTACTGCGGGAATATACATCTCTTTGAAGAGTCTGGAGAACTCTTCCCAGGTGACTCGGTCCTGCCCGAGCCTTCTCTCCTCTGCTAACCACCAGTGATGTGCATTCTCAGTTAACTGCATTCTGACTGCAGTCATCCACTTTTCTCTCGGAAGTTCAGCGGCTTCCAACTGATGCTGTATGTTTGTGAGCCATTCATGAACTTATGTTGGCCCCTCTTTACCAGAAAATGTACGAGGCTTGAGCTGACGGAAGTCGGTGATGGATCCCGTCGTTGTTCGCCTCGGTGGTGGATTTGCCTGCTCCAATGTGGATACCAGGCTGGTTCTCAGAGTCTCGGCCTCCTGACGATGTGCCTCTTGCTGAATCTGCTGCTGGGCCTGCATCATAGCATACATCATCTGGAACATCTGCTGCCCGTCCATAGCTTGTCCTGGAGGGAAAACTGGCATCTGGGGAGTAAACTGTGGTGGAGGTGGGATATCATCTCTCCGGAACCTTGGATTAGGCTGACCGGTTTGATCGCTCTGCGATGCTTGTCCTCCATTCCCTGGGGTCACTCCGTCTGTGTAAGTAACCACAGCGTCGTGTGGCGTATCCAAAGGAATCTCATCTCCGTTCCTGGGATCCATTTCTCTGCAACCATAAGATAAACTGTAAGAAGGCACCAAGGAATCAACACAGGATACAGTTCAAGTAACAATTTCGAGTTCGATATAGAGTTCAATAATGGTTTAAATAATGGATGAGATCCTACAATCTATTCTAACCTTAGGGCAGGCTGGTTCGGTCCCTAAGTTAAAACCAAACTATTTAGTCGTAGACCTGCATGGGCCACCACAAAAACCATGTCACGCCCCAGTCCCAAATTACCATGGGACCAGATACGTGGCAATGGCCAGCAGTACACACCGATGGACAAACCCAATTTAATGGATCCATCAGGGCATACTTAAGCTGTAAAAAAACCAAGTCTACGACAATCATGGCACAACTAATCTCATCCACACAAGATAATAATTATGATCCACAGAATAAATAAGGAATGTAAATCATCAGCTAGTCTCAACAAAGTACTTCGGGGAACAACCCGATAAATATCCAGTACAATGGTTCAACAGACCAGAATATAAATGACTGAAATAAATAAATAAATACTGAGCATGAAACATGGATGCTCATGAGAAGTATTCAGCTAACACCTCGTCCTCGGATGGCGGTACAGCTCCTAGATCAGCTCCTGCAGCGGTCCCGTATACCTCGGGATAGATCTCGTCCTCAAATCCTGGGGACATAATCCGGATCCAGGTCCTCAGGGGATATAGCAAGGTACAAGAAAGCTCAAGCCAAAATAAATGCAGTACAGAAAATAAATAGAATAAATAGGGCAAGTAAGTAACATCTGTGTGAAATGCAAGAGAGAGCATCAATAGTACTCAGGTTGAAACAACTACAAGCTCTGTGTAGGGGAGCCGGTAGCAGTGATATCATGAGGTGGTCTAGCTCAGCGGGAGACTGAGTAGCCGGCATAACATAATCAACCTGTAGCCTGTGGGTCTCTCCAGCAATAGGTGGAACAATAAGGGAATGCTAAATAACCAGCTAAGTGATATGCAAGATGAGAGCAGCACTAGAACTCAGGCTGAAGCCACTACAAGCTCTGTGTCGGGGAGCCGGTAGCAGTAGTAATAATAAGTAATGGGCCAAGCTCGGGCTTAAGAGTCTTGTGCCTCACAATAGTAGGGGTGTATATATATGATCAGCCTGTAGTCTGTGTGTCTCTCCCTACCCAATGTAACCACACATATCATGACCACAACGTCTCATGTCCATGTCAGCGGGATCATAACTAATGCACAAGTCATAATGTATCTAAAAGTAGAGTATCTTCGTCAAGTCCTGTATCTTATACAGAATCACCACGAATATCTCGGGAAGATCCTGTCTCATGAACAGTGTCCAGTGTCCTGGGTCATAATGTACTTGGTAAGACAAGTACGAGAACATATAGTGTCACGTATATCCATCTCTAGATGACAATACCCAACACCGCGTACGGTGTTGGCACCCGACTGATAATCGGACGCTAGGTACGTCACACGGTCCTAGGTTAAGCATGCACAGCAATATAAATGAAGCAAGAAATATATATAATAATACTGCAGAGTTTGGCAAGGTACACTTGCCTGATGTCCGAATACCAACGACTGTCCCTGTATCAGTGGATCCGGTAGGTACTACTCCAAAAGCTATAATAAACATCACCAACAATCTCAGAAGATGTCAAATAGCTAGAAACGCCTGTCCTTACGTCCAATTTGGACACAGGGGCAAAAAGGTCATTTTCGGGCCAAAGCGGGTCCACAGGTGGGTCACTTTGCACCGAAAAGCATGTCAGGGTCAAAGGTCTCCAAATTCGCCAAACTTAGTGTCAACAAGTCAGGAACGACGATACGAACCCAACGGAACTTCCAAAATTGGATTCCGATGAGCCGATCACAAAATCACCGTCAAGTGGAGCCTATGGGGCCCACGATACGTGATTTTGTCAACATTCTCAGAATCGGACCAAACTTGGGTCACAGGACCAGCGTATTGCTACGAGTCCGATGGCGCAAGTTTCGTCTCGATCTGACGTGTGTACACCAAGCTACAGCGTGTTCCAAAAAAGACGGATACGGGGTGTCGTCGGCGGATACGCGTTGATTCAGGGGTGCACGCACATCCGAATCGACTTCTACGAAATCCCACACGACCGTATCAGCGTCGCGCACGGTCCGGTGAAGGCCGCGTGCGACCAAGTCGTCCCGTTTGGCGGGACGCACTCAGTTCCGGGGTGAAATAGGGCATTGTTTTTCCTGTTTTTGGATCGCGGTGTGCGATCACCACAGGACGCGATTCACCGAGCGAGTTGCACGGGCACCGAGAGGGTCACACAGTCTACACATAGCAACTGACAGAATTGAAAACAGAGTTACGTGGTGAAAGAAATCGGTACCTGAACAGGGCCCCGTGAATCTATTTTTCACGTGTCCGAGAGTCCAGTTTGTGTCCTGGACACAGATTCCAATTTGGGCAGTGTTCTGCCGTGTCCGAGCTATGCTTCAGGCGGCCAGCGGCGGGCTTCGCCGGAGGGGCCGGGATCGGGGTCGGCAAGGTCGGGCTAGGGCGGCGGCGCCGGGGGCTGACCGAAGTCGACGGGGAGACGTCGAGGGCTGCTTGGGAAAAGGGAGGGGAGCCGTGCTCGATGGGGCAGCGGTCGGCGGGCTTCTGACTCGCCGGAGGGGTGATTGGGGATGGTCGACGAGGCGGTGGAGGTGAGTCGAGGCTGGGGTATGCCCGGGCGGCGCTGGGGATGGACTCGCGGCAGAGCGGTGATAGGGTTCGCTGGGGCGGAGCGGTGTTGTCCGCCGCGGGGCTGTGGGATGAAGGAGGAAGGCGTCGTCGAAGGGTTCTGTGCTGGGGTCGTCAGCCGAGAGTCGTCGACCAGAGAGGGAGTCGTCCGGTGGCCTGGCGGCAGCGGCGTGGGGGAATTAGGGCTGAGGAGATGGGGTTGTCGAAGGGCCTGGTTACTGGGTTCGCTGCGGAGAGGAAGAGGGCTGATCGGAGATGAAGTCGACGGAGGTGTGGCTAGGGTTTTCCGAGGCTGGGCACGGAAATTGAGGAGGTTTTTATAGGCTGCTACAGGAACTCCGGCAGGGATAGGGTTTCCATACGGGTTTCGGGTCCGGGTCGGGTTTGGCTCGGATCCGACCCGACCCAACATACGATTTTGGTTCAGCCAGATTGGGTTTAGTTTGGTTTAATTTGGGTTTAGGTTCGGTTTATAATTCCAATGGTTTTTTAGGCTTTATAAATGCTTCCGGAGTCCAATAAATTTCCGAAAAATTATCCTATGTCCGGTTTTCCATTTTACACCTTAAAATATTATTTCCATAATATTTTAACACCAATAAACTGCATTTAAAAATCTTTAAACCACAATTACCTTTGTTATAAATTTCAGAAAAATACCGAAAATTCGGAATAACACATTTTAATATTTATTCTCCAAAAATCAGGGTGTTTACACCTAGAAACCTAGGTATAGCCTAGTATCACCTAGTATTAGCTAGTTTAGACTTGTAACCCACTTAGAAGCTAGGTATGAACTTAAAATCAAGGTATTGACCTAGTTTTACTAGTATGGCCACTTAGAAATCATATTTTAGCTTATTTAAATATGTTTATTATTTTAATACACCCAAATGACATAGAATTTCAGATATAGGTCAGTGTGATACCAGTTCAGACACCGATTTGTATTATTTGTTCAGGACCACAGGCAAGTACATCTCTCTGTTAGTTTTCAGTACTTGATAGTGTTTATATCACATGTTCTAGAACTGCTATACTGGATTTTGACATGATGGTACACGGGCTGGTATTATATGGATCAAATCAGGAGATATTATTTATTTAACGTGTGCATCGGACATATCTTGTACTTATTGGGTGCTCCTTGTGATCATATCTATGCATGAGCCTCGTGCGCTCATATCATATTTGTGTGCTCTGTGTGCTCATTACATTCATGTGCTCCGTGTGCTCACATCATATTCATGTGCGTAACGTGTCGTGATTGGATCCATGGATATTAGTCGGGGCGGGGGGGTTAGGAGTTGGTTATGTGATCAAATCTTTAGTATATTCGTGTGCATGCCAATTATACAATACACGTATAATTGAGTTACCGTAGTGTAGACGTGTGCATTCCCAAGTCGATCACATAACGAACTTGTACTCTAAAGTACATAGACAGTTTTACTAGTTCTCTTACTTTCAGTTCACACCATATTGCATGTGTTAATCTTTCCAGCTATTTATTGTGATTACCTGCTTATCTTAGTTGTGTTCTTCATTCCCTAGTTACTTGTACATCTTGTATTCTTTTCTATTACTTTTTATATATGCTCTACCATATATTTGGAACTGTTTCAGAGTTTTGTACTTCGTTCTAATCCTAACAGGATATATTTTTCAGATGATTATTTAGAGGACTGGTGTTCTACATATTATGGACCACATGATGTAGAGCTAGCAGAGGTAGCACCCGTAGTACCGGAGGATCTAGTACTAGTCGTTGAGGAGGGTCAACTAGTTATAGAAGATACTTAGCTAGTATTTTCTTATTATACTGGATCTATCTCCAGCTTATACATTTGAGTTATTGATATTTAAAGTTATTGTGATTTGTTGCTAGACTCATAGACTTGGATATTTTGTTGTGTCTATTCTAGTTTTAGACTTTGTGACTTTCCTTCCTTATTTGATATCGTGCCAATTCTTCCTTATATATATTGTGATTGAGTATTGATTATCATTATATTGTCATCTTGCCCTCCGTATGGGATTGAGATATCATTGACAAGTTATATATATTATTGTGTGAGATGGATATATAGTATTGTTGACCTAGATATCGTTCTACCACCGATATTGCGGCGTAGGCTGGACGTTGCTCATGTACTCGTGCCCTCGCATTCGGGTGTGAGTCGTGACAATGCTATTGGATTGTAAGAAGCGCAAGAGATGATAAATTCTTGAATAGTGGAAGTGAAGTGTGTTGGGAACAAAATGAGAAAATTGTTTCCACAAATCAAGAGACTGTGAGACAACTACAATAAATCACACGAAAATCAACTTGCCAAAATCACAGAAATTCAAACGCAAACACAAACGATTTTGACGTGAAAAAATCTTACGAAAAAAAAATCAGAGGATGGTTGGAGTCCAACCATTGGAAAAGCCCTTCACTCATGAATTAGAAGAATACATCATCTACAAACTTCTTTCCAGATCCAACCGAATAATCACAACTACTTAAAGCAATCAAAACATATTACAATGACTATCAAGAAACAAAGTTGACGAGAACAATAACCAGAAACTCTCTCCCTTCGAAGTAGCCATCAATCTCTTTTTCTCTTCTTCAAAAGTTGTAAGATTTGATAAGTACTCTCTTCTTGAACTCTCTCTGGTAGTTGTGATATAGAATTAGGGTTAGGAAAAATATATATATATATAACCCCCTAAATTTTGCAGCTAATCCATGACCGTTGATGAGATCCAATGGTGTAAATAAAATACCAAAATTTAATCTCAGCCCTCGAAAACGATACATCGAGATACGTTGTTTTGCAAAAAAAAAAAAGTTCTAGAACTCTAGTCAATATATCATGCTATACCAAGATATACTTGAACGGTGAATCGAGAATTTCTAAAAAAAAAAAACCCAAAGTTATAACAAAATTGATATACTAAGTAGTATATTAACGGTATATCGATATGACTTTTGTTTTTCAAATAATACTGAAATAACAAAATTTTCTGTTGCCTTCAATTTTTCAAATATTTTAATACACGAATCACGTTGGTCGTAAGCGAAAATATTTTCGATATAGGATGAAAATTCTAACCAACACCAACAGCGTGGAAGTCATAATCCAATCCATACCAGGGTATACATGACAATTTCTATTACAGTTCTTGAGGCAGAGAGCACAATGAATTATTGCAGCATTTGTTGTTGCTGCAGTAGTTTTTGGCTTTATAAAGGCACTACAAAAATAACTTCGGACAGTTTAAATTTTTATCATTGGTAATTATAAGTTTGTCATTCTCAAAAATTATTTACCGGACTGTACACTTCCAATTGAATTTTTTTATAATCAAAACTGTCAAAATTTTGACAGTCCTAAAAATATATGTTAATTTTTTAGCACTGTCAAAATTTTGACAGTCCTTCCAATTGGTAGGACTGTCAAAATTTTGACAGTCCGAAAAGGAGGACTACGCGAGGTGATACGAGGGCTGGGCTGCGTGGAGGCCGGAAGGGGGGACGAGACGGAGGAGCGGGAGGAGGAGGAGGAGGCGGCGGCGGCAGGAGACGGGGGAGGAGGCGGAGGCGCGCGCGTGGTGGAGGACGGGGCGGCTGCTGCGCGCGGGAGCGGCGGTGGAGAATGGGATCAATGCTGCGCACGGGGGCGACAGTGAGCGATGAGGGCGGCGGCGAGCGGTGGAGGACGCAACCGCTAATGCGCACAGGGACGACGGCGAACGGTGGAGGACAGAACCGCTAATGCGCGCAGGGACGACGGCGAGCGGTTGAGCCGGTGGGGACGACGGCGAGCGGTTGAGCCGGTGGGGACGACTGCGAGCGGTAGGACCGGTGGGGGCGACGACGAACGGTGGAGGAACGGGAGGGGGAGCAGGAGGAGGGAGGTGAAAATGATGGACAATCCTAATAAAATTTGGAGTAACCTGAATAAAAAAAATTATAACTGAACGAGCATCAATACTGAGTTAGTTCTGAGTCTACTTTGTAGTGCATTTATCACAAGCCTATTTTTTTTTGTAATGACTATATTATAGCTATCATAATAGGCACAAGTATAGCTAGCTACTTATTTAATTTCTTGGAACTCCGAATACACATATATTCGTTTTCGTCCCACACAGAAATCACTCGCTGTGCTAATCCTGCTGCTGTACGTGAAACAGTAAATAATCTACGTACAATACCTATGCATGCAAGCGCAATTTAGATCTTCAACAGTGCAGACTCATTGAAAGGACCTGGACATTATATATATATTTCGGAAATTTTCATCAAGAGCATCCGATTTTATATAAATTCTACCTAAATCATCAAAATTTTAAAACTTAGGAAAAAATAATCAAAACGTTGGTTGAAAAAATATTTTATATTTTATAATATTATATTTCTATTGTTAATTTTTTTGTCGTTAACAGACATTAGGTAAAAAAATAAAAATAGAAAACGTCATTCTCAAGAGAAAATAATAGTAATAATATAAAACGTCATTCCTAACGACATTTTTTTTTCGCTCTCATGTCTCTCTCGTCTCTCTCTCTCTCTGGTCTCTCTCACTCTCTCTCTCTCTCTCTCTCCTCTTACTCTCTCTCTCCTCTCTCTCTCTCATGTCTCTCTCACTCTCTCTCTCCTCTCTCTCACGTCTCTCGTCTCTCTCTCATTCTTTGTCTGCTCTTTCTCTCTCATTCTCTTTCTTTCTCACCTCTTTCTTTATTAAATTTAATGAAATAAAAAAAATTCTAGAAATTTTTTTTTTACTTTTGTTCACTACAGAGTTATGAGAAAAAAATATTCTGATCTTTTTTTAGAGAATTAAAATTTTATTTTTTTATGTAATCCAAATACCAGTAGTGTCATGGTGCATGTGTTCCATGTGCAATACTTTTTATTTGTATTAGTATTATTCAATAAATTCTTATGAATTAAAAATTGGACATATGGGACGCGTGTGCTAAAATATATATTGCACACGGAACGTATGTACCATAAAATTAGTTGTATTTGGATTACATAAAAAATATAATTTTAATTCTCTAAAAAAAGATCGGAATATTTTTTTTCTCAAAACTCTGTAGTAACCAAAAGTAAAAAAAAAATTAGAATTTTTTTGGATTTCATTAAATTCCTCAAATTTAATAAAGCGAGAGGTGAGAAAGAAAGAGAGAGAGAGAGAGAAAGAGAGAGAGAGAGAGAGAAAGAGCAGACAAAGAGTGAGAGAGAGACGAGAGATGAGAGAGAGAGAGAGACCAGAGAGAGAGAGACGTGAGAGAGAGAGAGAGACGTGAGAAAGAGGAGAGAGAGAGAGAGAGAGAGAGAGAGAGAGAGACGTAAGAGAGAAGAAAATAAAAATAAAAAATAGAAAATGTTCTTAGGAATGTCATTTTCAGAGAGACCAGAGAGAGAGAGACGTGAGAGAGGAGAAAAAAATAATAATAAATAGAAAACGTTCTTAGGCATGGCATTTTCTCTTGAGAAAACGTCCTTAGGAAGGACGTTTTCTATTTATTTATTTATTTTGCCTAACTTCTGTTAACAGCAAAAAAATTAACGATAGAAATATAATATTAAAAATATAAAATGCCATTCCAATGGACGTTTTGATTCTTTTTTCGTAATTTTTTGAACTTCGGTGCTTTAGATAAAATTTATATAAATTTGGATGCTCTGGATGAAAAATTTTGTATATGCTTTAATTGATCAGTAACCAAATTGTACTTTCGTCTGCTTTTCTTTTTCTTTGCTAGCTTAGCTTGAACCGAGTAAAACTTTGATACAAATGGCTGTATCAAAAAATTGATATAGCCATTGTATGACAGGTGGGCCCTCCTCTTATACAGATGGGTTCTCCTCTAAGAGAAAGGTACATCTGTCATACAGTGGCTGTATCAATTTTTTGATACAGCCATCTGTATCAAAGTTTTACTCAGCTTGAACCTATAGATTTTTGGTCCGGCTATGTACCTTTTCTACTAGTAGATTTCAATCTCGATAAAGCACTGTAGATTGACTTTATTGTTGACTTGTTCTTATCGTCTTTCTGTCGCACGAGAAAATAAATTTATCTTGATGCAACTTCGACAATGGACAATTCTTCAACTAGCTTACTCTCTTCATTCTTCAACCGTCCAACATACGGATGTCCCATTAGTGTATTGGCAATATGATGATTATGCATTCCATCTTGACTTTTGTCACTTTTCGTTCCGGATATACGTATTTGGAACGTATTTTTATTTTAGCATGGTTGCATGTGCATTGAGACTAGACCCATTCTTTGGTTTAACCTTGTTCATGGTTTATTTTGGGAGTTGGTTCAATTCATGAGAATCATTTGTTCAATCATCAACCCTACCATATATAACATAACATTTCTCTCTCTCTTTTCACTTCTTTATTTCTCTCTCTTGTGTTTTCTCTCCCCATTTCCATATAGACAAGTACACATTGCATAAAAATGGAGAAATCCTCAATATTATTGTTCCATTACGTTTGTTATGTGTTTCTTAGCACTTTTAGAACTTGGAGTTTTCTGTTTTGATACGTGGTTTTGAGTATATCTACTTTTCTAACTTAGGATTTTTATGAGTTTCATAAGTTTTTTTGTTTTGATCTATTAAACATGTATTTTAGAAAATTATTTTTTGCTACATGATAGAGCTTTCAATTTAGAGCATTTTGGTTTCTGGTTCACCCAATTTGGACTTAAAATGATGATTTTATGGAAAAAAAAATAATATTTCAGTTTTTTGAAGCTTTTGCCATGGCTGAACCTGCTGTTTGGAGAAGACGAAGTCTTCATGCGGCCAACGAGTTATGCGACTGAGAGGGCTATGCAGCCAAGAGGGTTATGCGGTCTGAACTCTTACCGTATACTGACAGTATGTGTCCATCTTGTTGGACGCATGACTGCTTATTTACACAAGTGTCCTTGAACAACATGTGTTTTCACTCGCTAAATGAATAAAAAATTTGCTAAGTCAAAGATGTGGTGCCCCGTTCCCCCTATTCAGGGAGCGCAGCTAAGAAATACAAATCGATATCGTTCGATCGGGATAGATTGAATCAAGATCTTATCCTCGTTATAGATTTGTTTCTTCGGAATCGATTCCCATATTCAGTGGACCGTGTCCCGAGGATGGACTTAGGGGCAAAGTCAAAAGGGACCTCTCCGCTGCAAGTTTTTCTTGCCTAGTTTTCGATGTCGCCTTGTTGCTTTTATATTTTTGAGTTAGTTTTTGGATTTGTGTTTTCTTGAACGGTTTTGACGGATTTTATTGCTTTCGTTCGTTGAATTGCATTCGATTCCGAGCTTGGAAAGAGTAGAAGAGGTATTGATCAGCTGTTCGTGACAATGTAGGTGATCATGCAGTAGACGTCGTGTGAGCGGAGTCTTGAAGCACCTCTTTCCTTTCCTTTTCTTTCTCCAACCAGCTAGTGAGTGGCTATATTCGATTCAGTTGACCCTTCTTCCAAGTCTTCACATCTAAAAATCTTGCTTGTTCCGATCAAACGATATCATAATAACTAAAAGATGTCAAGATAAAAAGGAATAGACTTGGACTACTTTATGCTTGTCAATCAAATTGTGAACGGTTACCTTGTTGCATGCTCGTTCGTTTAAAATATTCTTCATATGCTTCAATTTTAGTTAGAATGTATACTTCTTCTATAATTGTGCTATGTGTGGAACACACCTTATTATGCAATAAACTGTTCAGGGAGACTATGCAAAATGAATCATACCATGCTACGTGTCCCGTACTCGTGTTGCCTTGAACTACATCAATTGATAACTTAGCATAGACGTTCGATCACGGACAACTTGTACACAAGGTCATAGTTCCTGCGG
Source organism: Iris macrosiphon (assembly GCA_036927795.1). NCBI lineage: Eukaryota > Viridiplantae > Streptophyta > Magnoliopsida > Asparagales > Iridaceae > Iris > Iris macrosiphon. The sequence goes on along the minus strand of JAYESA010000007.1, from coordinate 188,573,250 downwards.
ACGGTCGTTGTAACAGCCCGTTCCGTTCAAGCGGACCTGCCGATTCAAACGACAAAAGTGCAATGTCCCGACCCGCTTTGCACAGGCGAGAATACTCGTTTGAGGCAAAGGATATCCAGACTTGTCCCTACAGGAATCCGGCTTAGGTTTTCAGAGGCTCGCTTGACGTATTGCTCTACCAAGGCGAATCATCGCTAAGGTGGGTGGCTACGGTGAACTTGTCTTTGCTTAGCCAGCACACATAAAATCTGAAATAATACATGCTAGTCGCTAGGTGAATCACCCCCTATATGCTAATAAGAATACAACGCACCTAGCTAAGAAAATAATCCCAACTTGTATTGCTTATGCTAGAACATGGAAATAAAATATTGCTTATATATATGTTCAGACCCTCACATGCTACCCTAGAACGTGTCGCTCGGGAAGTCCCTTACTATCTCACTCCTCGGCTTACCTTCGGGCCCGAGCTAACGTGAATGTTGTGTTATACAAATGCATGATTGTCTGCTTGTATGTTGCCTTGTTTTCATCCAAACCCCGGGAGACTACTAAGTAGTTGTTCCATGCCTGAATGAACCTACAAGTATCCGGGACCATTAGGTCGCTAAGGCATCCCCGAACCAGGGGCATGCATCAAGGCAAGTGAATACTGTACTGTGATCACATCAAGTTTACCCTTGAACGAGAATCCTGTCCAAGCTCGTTCATAGCGGAAATTCCTGACTGTACTCGTGCTATTGACTGTACTGTGAAGGATGTGAAATTGGAAAGCCCCAAAGACCTGCATGTCGCGGACAACACGAAAATGAGGTATAGTTCCACGGACGGTCGTCGGGGCACTGGGACCGATCCGATCCGAATGGAACTCCATTGTTCAGTCTACTGTACTGGACGAGATGGCATATAGCACTCATTGTTCTTTCGCTGCATAACATTCTCTCTCCACGGCTGAACTCTACTGTATAGTCTACTGTACTGGAAGAGATGGCTTGTAGCGCCCACTGTACTTTCGCTGTAAACCATTCTCGTTTATGACTAGTATCCTTTATGGCAATGCCAGCAACTCATGTTCATGTAGCTAAGTCATCCTCGCTTAGTGGCTATCCGCGTGCGAGTTATTGCATCACATCAATGAACAACTGAACACCTGAACGATCCTGAATAACAGTACTCGTATTGCATATGCTATCGCCTGAATGTTTATACATGCTCGTGCTTGAATTAACAATGTTTGCCTTGGACAGGGAATGACAAATGGTAAGTTGGTAAGTCTCGCCGTATTTTCTCTCATGTCGCACGACGCACTGCCACACGAGTTAGGCTATTCAAATCTTGCATGAAATTGATCCTAAGACAACTAGAAAGACAACTTAACAGTTGGTGCACGGAACATATATTACGTGTTTGGATTTGTCGAGCGGGCGAGTAGCTTCCCCACCAGTGCATTCAATGTACTGATAATCCACCAGTTCGTTTGCAGGGTGCGGGATAACCTCGTTCGGTGTGGATGCCTCCTTCGTGCGTGCTAAGGCCAGGAGTTCCCTCTGAAGCCTTGGGATACTGCATCCAGAACAGAAGCACATATACAAGACATAATTTTGTGAACATCGCCTGTACAATCATTCCACAATTGTAGCCACTTGGCACGCTTTTACTGTTTCAGAGATAGAGGCTTGAGCGACTTGTAATCTCGGCTATACGCCGCCTGTAACACTTGCTTATATCAATAAAAGAGTTGCTTTACTTCAACATGTGTTATTCAATGCTTCCGCTATTATCGACTCAGTGAACCTGTTACCAAATCGCCTATGCGTTTATGACTCCGCTGCACTCAGACAATCTCTGCGACTCTGTGGCTTAGAACTCTTACCGCCAGCCAATGAACCACGGTCTTGTACGGGCGTGGCTCACGCTCGTGCGGCATCACATCCGGATGGGTCAAGCGATCATTCCGTGGGAGCACTGGCATGGTGATTCTCGCCTAGCGGGAATGGCCGATTTAGCCTGCGGGAGATCGGGACGTGACAGTCGCTGGGATCACTGACACCGACCCAATCCGGACGAAACTTCTAGTTTAGTCTCCTGTTCTGGACGGGATGGCTTGTAGCGCACCATGTTCTTTTGTTGCATACCATCATCGTCAATGACTATTGTCCTTTATGGCATCTTGCCAGTGATCCCCTCATATATTTAAACTGTGCAAGCTAACTATGTCTTCGTGGAAGGAAAGGTTATGGTAAGTATTGTGTAGGTGTTTCAGACGGGCAGGTAAAAGTCACCGAGCGGTGGCATATTTATTTCAGAAAATTTCTATATCAATGCTTGCTTGTAAAATGAACTAAGGCAAGATAGAAAGGCCACAAAATAACTTGCATGCTTCGTATAAACGACTTATGATTTGGTATAGTTGGGTTAGCTGGCATTCACCAGTGCATTTTGATGTACTGACCCTCGTTGCAACAGGTTCCCCGCACCAAGGAGATCCTGCACGAACCTAAAGCGACTTTCTGATCTAGTCCACTTACCAGCATGCCCTAATCGTGCCACAGAAGCAGCATTTTAAAGTTTTCAGGAGCTCATACACAAGCTTATGCAGCTCCGCGGAAAGGCGATAGCTTCGCCAGAAGGTCTTTAACATTTTAAAGTTTTAGTAAAATGATGTAATATACATGACGACTATCTTATTATGAGTCCACTTTTGTAAGCCCATACGGCAATTATATGACTCGTTCAAGAGTTTGTAAAATATGTTCATTATCAATAAAGAGATCTTTTTCTTGTTTCAATATTGTGTTTCAATTATCTGCGTACTCTGAATATGTGCTCGTTATATAAAATACCTTAGCCTTGTGCGTTGTGCAATATAGGCACGCACGATATCACGCCTGGGGGACGACTATCGATTCCACGGAATCGGGGCGTAACATATTGGTATCAGAGCACAGCTTCAAGTTTCTTTGACCCTTGTGTCGGAAAAGTTCCTTTAACGATCTATTTCCTATACGAACTCTTGAACTCGTTTGGCCAAAATGAGATACGTTCCATAAAATGATTCCATAATACGTTATAAGCCTGATATAAGTTACCTTCTTTTGAAGGAATGACTCAAGTGCAAGCATCAGCGCTAGCACAAAGAGAGGTACAAGCCAAAGAAAGTAGTTTCGGTACCTCGACAAGTTCCAGAAGCCAGCGAGCCATGCCTCGTGTCGACCCGATTGAGAAAATGATGCGGATGCTTAAGGCTAGCCAACAGAGGGATGAGGCTCATTATGAGCGAGCCGAGAAGCACGCGAAAGAACGACAGAGTAAGTTCGAAGGCAATTTAGAAGCCCGATTTGCAGTCCAACAGAAGCAGGTAGATACCCTACAACAAATCGTTCAGACATTGGCCTCCAACCATTATGCGACGACAGCAGTGACACCGGTGGAGCAAACCACGCCTGAAGTAGAAATGTCTCAAACTCCAAGGAAGAAGGAAGTGACTGTAAACCCCCTGAATTTTCAAATTATTAAATCTTGGATTTTTCCCAATTTTCTGAAATTTTCTGGGAATTTTCTGTAATTAAAATCAGGGTTCTTAATTATTGAATGATTTTTAATTGTTAATAAATGATATTAAAATATTATGAAAATAACATTTTTGGGTGTAAAATAGAAAATTGGACTTAGGGTAATTTTTCTGGAATTTATCGGGCCCTTGACCTATTTTTAAATGCCTAAAAACTATTTTAATTAATTAATTAATTAAATAAATTATTATTATTATTATTATTATTATTATTATTATTATTATTATTATTATTTCTATTATTATTATTTTTTTCTATTTTTTTCTGGCCCATCCGGCCCAGCCCGGCCTGCGGCCCAACCCGCGGCCCGTCACCCTAACGGGTCGGGTCGGGTCCGCCTGAACCCGACCCGCCCGGCCCAGACCCTGCCCAGCGGGTCGGGTCGGATCCTCCGCCGCCCGACCCGCACCCGCGATCCGCCAGTAACCCAGCCCCTCTCCCCCGCGCGAATCGCTCCGCCGGCGCGCTTCTGCCGCCGCATCCGCCGGCCGCCCGCCCCGCACGTCGCCGCGAGCCCCGCGGCCACGTCGCCCGTCTCGCCCGGAGCTCCTCCGCCTTCCCCGGCCCCTCGACCGCCACTCCTCCCTCTCCCTCCCCTATATAACTCCGGCCGCCCCCTCGAATCCCCTCACCCTAGCCACCGCTCCTCCGCCCCAGCGCCGCTCCGCCCCGGCGCCGCCCGCTGCAGCCCCGCCGCAGCTCCCTCCTCCGCCTCCGTCCTCCGGCGCCCCGACAGCACCCGCAGCTCCGGCCTCCCCCGCGAGCAGCAGCAGCGCTCCGGCCGCCCCGCGCCTCCCCGCGCCGGCAGCGCCGCACCGCGCTGTCCCCGGCCGGCCTCCCCGCCGCCGTGCCGACCACCGGCCACCGACACAGGAGTCGGACACAGTAAACCCTAGCCCCCTTTACTGTGCAGTGGACACAGTAACAGTGTCGTGTCGGACACGTATCGGACTCGATCGACCCTGGTTTTCGGGTCCCCTTCAGGTACGCGTAACTTTTTGCTCGTAGCTCCGTTTTCAATTCCGCAAATTACGTTGTGAAGCCTGTGTGACCCTCTCGGTGTCCGGACAAACTGTTCAGGACATCGCGCCCTGTGGTGATCGCACACCGCGATCCAAAAACAGGAAAAACCAGACCCTGTTTCACCCCGGAACTGAGTCCGCACCGCCAAACGGGACGACTTGGTCGCGTGCGGTCTTCACAGATACGTACGCATCGTCGATACGGACGTGTGAGTTTTCGTGGAAGCTGATTCGGGTGTGCGTGCACACCGGAATCAACGCGTATCCGCAGACATCGCCACGTATCCGCCTTTTCTGCAATTTACCCTAACTTCGTGCACACTCGTCAGATCGAGACGAAACTTGCGCCATCGGACTCGTAGCAATACGCTGGTCCTGTGGGTCAATTTTGGTTCGATTCTGAGAACGTTGACGAAATCGCGTGTCGTGGGCCCCACAGGCCCCGCTCGACGGACGATTTTGTGTTCGGCTCATCGGAATCCAAATCTGGAAGTTCCGTTGGGTTCGTATCAGCGTTCCTGACTTGTTGACACTAAGTTTGGTGAATTTGGAGACCTTTGACCCGGACACGTTTTTCGGTGCAAAGCGGGCCCACCGGCGGACCCCGTTTTGACCCGAAACTGCCGTTTTTGCCCTTGTCTCCAAATTGGACCCAAGGACAGGCGTTTCTAGCTATTTGACGTCTTCTGAGCGTGATGGTAATATTTATTTCAGCATTTGGACTCATCTCTGGATATTTTCCCCGAAGAACTATTAATCGGATCCAAACAACAGGCAAGTACCTGCACTTCAAGTTTAATCTTTATATTGTGATAGTTAATTCCCTGACTTACATGTACCATTGATGATTACACGTAGTGCTAGAACACTGGATTTCATGTCTTGAATATTGGAGTTCATGTCTTGTTTTTCATGTCGGGTGGAAGAATACTGAAAGGCATGTAGCTTACCCTGACTCTTGTCATGATTAATAGCTGTTGGTACACGACTGTCCATCAGCCGGATCTCAATTATTCGTGATTAATAGCCGTCTATGACGGCCGGTTTAACCTTATAGACCCCTACATGCCAACTAGGTATTCTAAATACACAAGTTCACACACATAGCTTCTTGTCTAGTTATGGCTCTTGTTGACTGTTGTAGTTTCATTTTCTGTCACATTTATTCCTGCTTTCTCATATTCCTGTGTATAGCATTAACTCTGAGATATTGATGTTTCTTTTATGCAATTTTCTCAATATAATGCTCAATCTAATTGTCATAAATATTTAGTTTTAATCTTGATGTGCATTGTGTACTTTGCTCCTTTCCTAACTGGATCCGTTGTTTTAGGCGATGATGAGGACTTTGCCCCCACCTATTATGGCCACTATGAGTTAGCAGGTAACACACATGAGGAGCCAGTTTCCCCCAGGAGGCTACTTCTGTGGATCAGTTAGCTGTAGCTGCTTATTCTTTCCTTTTCAGCATATACTCGGGTTTGTTCCCGATTTATCTTCTGGCTTGTATTAACTGTGGATTGGTTGTCACAGATTAAATATTATGAAATCTCAGCATTCTTTTTCCTGTTATTTTCCTTGTCTATTTACTTTTGTGGATGAGATAGACTTTATATTACCTGTGATTATGCCCTAGACAGCGTACTACCGCCGACACTGCGGCGTAGGCTGGACGTGCCCACGCACTCGTGCCCGAATATTCGGGTGCGGGTCGTGACACATTTTTGTGGTGGCCCATGCAGGTCCAACGACTAAATTGTTCGGTTTCAACTCAGGGACCGAACAGGCCTGCAATAAAGCTAGGATAAGTTTATAGGATCTCATCCACTTGCTTGAATCATTTTTGATATCTGTATCGTATTCGAACTAATATGAACTTGCATCTTGCCTTGATTCCTGTGCGCCTCTTATTGGTTATTTTGGATACAGGGAGATGGACCCACAAGCCAGCAACGAGACTCATGCAGAAATACCACAAACCGTTGTGATTACCCAAGGAAACGATGTGATACCAGTCGGTGAAGGCCAATCATCACAAGGCAGTCAAGCAAGTCAGCCTGCCTCAATAATCCGTCAAGATGGCGTTCCACCCTCGACGCAGCCTATTCCACCGATGCCTTCCTTCCCACCAAGACCGCCTATGGACGAACAGCAGATGTTCCGCATGTTCTACATAATGATGCAAGCCTATCAGAAGGTTCAACAAGAAACTCAGCAAAACCAAGCGGAGAACTTCATCGACAGAATTAGCTCGGAGTCACGTAAGCCAAGCAGTTCAAATGTAATTACCTTCGACGAAGACGTTCTTACTGCAGCACGACCTGTAGAGTGCACCACAAGGATCGAGTCTAGCCGGAAGCGGCCGTATGCGTCAGCACCAGACCAAGCACAGCAGGAAAGAGCTGCAAAGCGACCACAGATAAATCTAACTCAAGGACAGAACCAACGAGTTCCCACTTGTGGCTTTTGTCGAAAATAAGGTCATATTTGGAAGGATTGTAGAAAGAGGCTAGGTGTCTGTCTATATTGTGGATCAGCAGCACATCAAGTGAGGGACTGTGCAGCTGCTCCAAGAACACGGACAAGCTTACGCGATGACCGTGGAGAACGTGCAGACTCTTAGAGTCACTAATGCACGTAAGTGATTCGTAGATACCGTTTTCTAGTATTATTTTAGCTTGTGCCTATTGGTTCGTGGCCTCAGCCCCAACCTAGTAATTTTGAACTTGCTAAACCTGGTATGCTTTTATATTTAATAACTGTAGAGATTGTAGAGTTTTCTGTTATTTTGCTTATTATGTGAATTTAAATTTTGCACCTCCTTTCATCATCATCTAGCGCACTTAATTTTTGATGTACCTTGTTTATGCTGCTATTCTATAGCCTAGTTTTGCAAGCTTACTCTTTATCAGGCTTGTTCATGACACGTGTATTATTGGACGCGTACACTAATACAAGTGTCTGTTCAGAATCAGTGTATTACGGTCTGATCAACCTTAGTGCATTTTGATTCGCACTTCGCACGACTACTTTACGTGGATTGAGATACAGACAAACATACTTGACCTAGACATGCTGAGCATATCGTATCAGTTACATAACTAAACTAATACGAGCATGCGAATAAATGACTACCAGAATAGAACCTCAATCCATAACCGCCTGACAAATTCCACTAGAATTCTTTAAACGCCTTGATCCCTATACTTCTGTTCTATCACCCCACCCTTAAACTCTTTATTATTGATCCTCGTCTTCCCTTATTTCAGAAAGACGAAATCATGTGCTTGGTATAAGTTGGATACATAGATAGTACTGGATATGCCACATAGGTCGATCACATACTTGAGGATTAAACTTTCGTAATTGAGGACATATCATATGTGATATGATCGGCATTGAAGTTCGAGGAGTGAATGACATAAATAAACATATTAAGGATTATTTTTCTTAGAGTATATGGTCTTTTGTGATGAATGGGTAAACTCTAAGTTGGGTAGCAATGCAGTTGTCAACTCGAGAGGAATGTCCTTTGGATTGTGACCGAGTAAGGCTAGGTTGGAAGAAGCAAGCCTTTATAATTTTGAAAATTTAGAGGAGTGACCAAGATGATTAATGAATTGATATCGAGGACCCAATAGTTACATCCTAGGTACATGATTTAATTTTGAATAATGAGAGTAAAATCGTCAACTTGAATTTAGAGGATGTAATTCAGACTTGAACATTGGTGACTACACTTAAATTATTTTTCAATTTGATGATTTGAATTAAGAATTTAAAAGTTGATGGTTGGACTACCTAGTTGGAATATTGAGGATATGAATGTAATTTAAAAGGGCTGAAACATACAAATATTGTTGGACTCGAATCACTTCTAGAGGAATTATGATAATTCGAATCGTGAGGCAAGGTCATCTTGAAAATACTATATGGACTAAAAAAAAAAAAAAATCTGCTTGTGGATACTTTGAGGAAGTAGAAGTAATAACCATAGGTTGAATTTTGATTGAAACAAGTAGTCATTTTAAATCATGAAAGGATTGCAGTGGACATGATTTGGATTTAATTTACCGCAAGGAGATTGCAATTGATATACATGAAGGGTTAACACATTATGGCTTAATTTTAAATTTCGAGGACGAAATTTTTGTAAGTTGGGTAGGTTGTAAACCCCCTGAATTTTCAAATTATTAAATCTTGAATTTTTTCCAATTTTCTGGAATTTTCTGGGAATTTTCTGTAATTAAAATCAGGATTCTTAATTATTGAATGATTTTTAATTGTTAATAAATGATATTAAAATATTATGAAAATAACATTTTTGGGTGTAAAATAGAAAACTGGACTTAGGATAATTTTTTTGGAATTTATCGGGCCCTGGACCTATTTTTAAATGCATAAAAATTATTTTAATTAATTAATTAATTAAATAAATTATTATTATTATTATTATTATTATTTCTATTATTATTATTATTTTTCTATTTTTTTCCGGCCCATCCGGCCTAGCCCGACCTGCGGCCCAACCCGCGGCCCGTCACCCTAACGGGTCGGGTCGGGTCCGCCTGAACCCGACCCGCCCGGCCCAGACCCTGCCCAGCGGGTCGGGTCGGATCCTCCGCCGCCCGACCCGCACCCGCGACCCGCCAGTAACCCAGCCCCTCTCCCCCGCGCGAACCGCTCCGCCGGCCCGCTTCTGCCGCCGCATCCGCCGGCCGCTCGCCCCGCACGTCGCCGCGAGCCCCGCGGCCACGTCGCCCGCCTCGCCCGGAGCTCCTCCGCCTTCCCCGGCCCCTCGACCGCCACTCCTCCCTCTCCCTCCCCTATATAACTCCGGCCGCCCCCTCGAATCCCCTCACCCTAGCCACCGCTCCTCCGCCCCAGCGCCGCTCCGCCCCGGCGCCGCCCGCTGCAGCCCCGCCGCAGCTCCCTCCTCCGCCTCCGCCCTCCGGCGCCCCGACAGCACCCGCAGCTCCGGCCTCCCCCGCGAGCAGCAGCAGCGCCGGCAGCGCTCCGGCCGCCCCGCGCCTCCCCGCGCCGGCAGCGCCGCACCGCGCTGTCCCCGGCCGGCCTCCCCGCCGCCGTGCCGACCACCGGCCACCGACACAGGAGTCGGACACAGTAAACCCTAGCCCCCTTTACTGTGCAGTGGACACAGTAACAGTGTCGTGTCGGATACGTATCGGACTCGATCGACCCTGGTTTTCGGGTCCCCTTCAGGTATGCGTAATTTTTTGCTCGTAGCTCCGTTTTCAATTCCGCAAATTACGTTGTGAAGCCTGTGTGACCCTCTCGGTGTCCGGACAAACTGTTCGGGACATCGCGCCCTGTGGTGATCGTACACCGCGATCCAAAAATAGGAAAAACCAGACCCTGTTTCACCCCGGAACTGAGTTCGCCCCGCCAAACGGGACGACTTGGTCGCGTGCGGTCTTCACAGATACGTACGCATCGTCGATACGGACGTGTGAGTTTTCGTGGAAGCTGATTCGGGTGTGCGTGCACACCGGAATCAACGCGTATCCGCGGACATCGCCCCGTATCCGCCTTTTCTGTAATTCACCCTAACTTCGTGCACACTCGTCAGATCGAGACGAAACTTGCGCCATCGGACTAGTAGCGATACGCTGGTCCTGTGGGTCAAGTTTGGTTCGATTCTGAGAACGTTGACGAAATCGCGTGTCGTGGGCCCCACAGGCCCCGCTCGACGGGCGATTTTGTGTTCGGCTCATCGGAATCCAAATCTGGAAGTTCCGTTGGGTTCGTATCAGCGTTCCTGACTTGTTGACACTAAGTTTGGTGAATTTGGAGACCTTTGATCCGGACACGTTTTTCGGTGCAAAGCGGGCCCACCGGTGGATCCCGTTTTGACCCGAAACTGCCGTTTTTGCCCTTGTCTCCAAATTGGACCCAAGGACAGGCGTTTCTAGCTATTTGACATCTTCTGAGCGTGATGGTAATATTTATTTCAGCATTTGGACTCATCTCTGGATATTTTCCCCCAAGAACTATTAATCGGATCCAAACAACAGGCAAGTACCTGCACTTCAAGTTTAATCTTTATATTGTGATAGTTAATTCCCTGCCTTACATGTACCATTGATGATTACACGTAGTGCTAGAACACTGGATTTCATGTCTTGAATATTGGAGTTCATATCTTGTTTTTCATGTCGGGTGGAAGAATACTGAAAGGCATGTAGCTTACCCTGACTCTTGCCATGATTAATAGCTGTTGGTACACGACTGTCCATCAGCCGGATCTCGATTATTCGTGATTAATAGCCGTCTATGATGGCCGGTTTAACCTTATAGACCCCTACATGCCAACTAGGTATTCTAAATACACAAGTTCACACACATAGCTTCTTGTCTAGTTATGGCTCTTGTTGACTGTTGTAGTTTCATTTCCTGTCATATTTATTCCTGCTTTTTCATATTCCTGTGTATAGCATTAACTCTGAGATATTGATGTTTCTTTTATGCAATTTTCTCAATATAATGCTCAATCTAATTGTCATAAATATTTAGTTTTAATCTTGATGTGCATTGTGTACTTTGCTCCTTTCCTGACTGGATCCGTTGTTTTAGGCGATGATGAGGACTTTGCCCCCACCTATTATGGCCACTATGAGTTAGCAGGTAACACACATGAGGAGCCAGTTTCCCCCAGGAGGCTACTTCTGTGGATCAGTTAGTTGTAGCTGCTTATTCTTTCCTTTTCAGCATATACTCGGGTTTGTCCCCGATTTATCTTCTGGCTTGTATTAACTGTGGATTGGTTGTCACAGATTAAATATTATGAAATCTTAGCATTCTTTTTCCTGTTATTTTCCTTGTCTATTTACTTTTGTGGATGAGATAGACTTTATATTACCTGTGATTATGCCCTAGACAGCGTACTACCGCCGACACTGCGGCGTAGGCTGGACGTGCCCACGCACTCGTGCCCGAATATCCGGGTGCGGGTCGTGACAGTGACTACCTTCGACTTTGTCGACTTCAAGAAGGTCTATAACACGCCATTTAAGGGGACCGACGATCCGATCATGGCTCTAGATTGGCTGACATAGCTTGAGGATCACTTCAAACTGCTAGAGGTACCTGAGGAGAAGCGTGTCGCGTGTGTCCAACTACAGCTTCGCTTGAACGCGCACGATTGGTGGGACGTGCACCGAAGGTCTCTCTTCGTAGACGAAGAAGGCGAGACGGTCGCGTAGGCTACCTTCCGTAGCGCGTTCGAAGAGGAGTTCATACCCCCTCCCATACGTCAGCAAAAGGAGAACGAGTTCGTGCAGCTTCGGCAAGTCAACATGACCGTGAAGCAGTACTCCGCCGAATTCAACCGGCTCGCCAAATTTGCAAGCTCATATTTACCTGATGCGGCGAGTCGTGCCAGATGATTTGATGGCGGCCTGCGACCTGTCATCCATACGCACGTGGTCGTTCCCCGATACCAGACTATGCGAAGAGTTCTCAATCATACCCTTTCTCTTGAACTGCAGTATCCTCCAGTTGCTGATGGAATTGTGCATACTTTCAATCACAAGCGCCATAGCAACGAGAAAGGAAACAATGTTGCAAAGCGTCTAAATAACGGCGGTAAGCAGAAAGGAAATTCAGACCAAATATGTATCTTATGTAAGAAGCCTGGGCACGTCATCGACAAATGTCGTATGAGGCTTGGGTTATTGTAGCGCCCCGTTCCTCCTACTCGAGGAGCGCGGCTAAGAAATACAAGATGGTATCGTTCGATCGGGATAGATTAAAACAAGAACTCGTCCTCGTTATGGATTTGTTTCTTCGGAATCGATTTCCATATTCAGTGGACCGTGCCCCGGGATCGACTTAGCGGCAGAGTCAGGAGGGACCTCTCCGTTGTTATCTTTTGTTGCCTCAGATTTTGATGTCGCTTGTTGCTTTCGTGCTTTGAGTTGGTTTTCGGATTTGCTTGTTTTCCTTGAACGTTTTCGATGGATTTTATTGTTTTCGTTCATTGAACTGCACTTCAATTCCAAGATTGGAAAGAGTGGAAGAGATATTGATCGAGTTGTTCGTAATGCAGGTGAACGAGCAGTAGGCAGCTTACGAGCGGAGTCTTGAAGCGCCTCTTTCCTTCTCCCTTCCAACCAACTAAGTGAGTGGCTACCATCCCGATTAGCTAGCCCTTCTTCCCAGTCTTCACATCTAAAAATCTTGCATTCTTGTTTGCCCCGATCAGACGATACCAAGTAATAACTAAAAGATGCCAAGATAAAATAGGAATAGACATTGGACCTTATTGCTTGTCAAACTAAACATGTGAACTGTTATCTTATCGTATGCTAGTCCATTGAAAATGTTCTATAAATTGTGCTAAGTATGGATCATATCTTGTATGCGAATGATTGTTCAGGGAGGCTATGCAAATGAATCATGTGTTGCTACTTGACTTGTACTCGTGTTGCCTCGACTACGTGAACTGATAATTTAAGCAAACGTATTGTTCGATCACAGACAACTTGTGCACAAGGGTATAGTTCTGCGGACGGTCGCTGGGGCACTGGCACCGTTCCGGTCCGGGCGGAACTTCGTGTGTAGTCATCGTGTGCTGGAGGGGATGGCTTGCAGTGCATTGTGTGCTCTCGTTGCATGCTATCCCTGTCCCTGACTATATCCATTATGGCATCACGCTAGTGATCTCCTTGTATATTTAAACCTGTTGCAAACTAACTTGTGTCTTCGTGGCAGGGAAGGCATGGTAAGTATTGTGCAGGTGGTTAAGACGGACATGTAAATGTCACCGAACGGTGGCAAGTTTATTTCAGTAAATTCTATATGTTGCTTACTTGTAAATGAACTAAGGCAAGATAGAAAGATCACAAATAATATGCATGCTTCATATAAATAATGTGTTGATTGGTATAGTTGGGTTAGCTCGCCTTTACCAGTATGTTTCGACATACTGACCCTCGTTGAAACATGTTCCCCGCACTAAGGCGAACCGAGCGAGGAGCCGAAGTCTTCTTCCCGATCCAGTCTAGCTGTAGGCGCATCCTGATCGCGCCGCATTTTGAAGTACTTGAAAAAAGGAGCTTGCAACCCAAACATAATGCGGCTCAGAGGGAAAGTCGTCAACCCTCCCGGAGGTCTTTATCATTTTGAAGTTTAGTAAAGGGATATAATGTACATGACTGCTATCTCATTTTGAGTCAACACTTTTGTAAGCCCGTGCGGCAAATTAGTTGACTCGTTCAAGAGTTTGTAATAGATGTTCATTATCAACAAAGAAAACTTTTCTATGTTTTAACTTGTGTTCAATTTATCTGCGTACTCTGAATATGTGCTCAAGTGTAAATATCTCTAGCCTTGTGCGGGCGCAACCCCAGGCTCGCACGGCGGTCATGATTCGGGAGACACCCCAACGATTCCATGAAATCGGGTTGTGACAGTTATGTCTTGCATGCGGTGAATCAAACTATGATATTAGTAACTGTCCACGCTACCCAAATTACCGCCCTCAACATCCAAATCCTGTCACAGCACCGCAAGCCAACCGAGTTGCGCCGTAGCAAGAGCGTCGTCAAGCTCAAGGCCGGGTGTACACTATGACACGGGAAGAAGCCCTGGCATCGGACACCGGTGTGTCAGGTATATTGCTTTTCAATAACATACCTGCACGTGTGCTATTTGATTCAGGTGCAACGCATAGCTTTATATCCACGAATTTTGCCGTGAAAAATATGATAGAAATGATACATTGTATTTAGACCTTAGTGTTAGCACCCCATCGGACACAAAAATACATGTTCGTTCAGTATGTCAGGGCGGTCACGTCTGTATTGGGGGAAAAAACTCTCGCTAGATGTTTTAGTCTTAGATGTTCGAGATTACGACATCATCTTGGGGATGGATTGGCTCGACGCTCGTTCGGCAACCATTGAATGTGCAGAAAAATGAGTCATCTTCCGTCTACCTGGAGAAGCCGAATTCTGCTACACGAGTGGTTCAGCAACAGATACGTCGAGGGCCTGTATGGTAATTTTTGTAATGTCAGCTCGACGGATGCTACACTCTGGATGCGAGGGATACTTAGCGTCAATTCGGGACACGCAGCTGGATTACGCAAACGTTGAGTCTTCTTCCGTTGTGGCGGAGTTTCCTGATGTATTTTCGAGCGAACTACCTGGCATGCCACCGGACCGAGAAATTGAGTTCACCATCGACACATTCCTAAATACACAACCAATTTCCAAAGCCCCGTACAGAATGGCCCTTACTAAACTAAAGGAGTTAAAGTGCCAACTACAAGAATTACTTGACCGTGGATACATTCGTCCGAGCGTGTTTCCTTGGGGGACGCATGTGCTCTTCGTAAAGAAGAATAACGAAATAATGCGACTCTGCATAGACTATCGGGAGCTAAATAAGGTCACTATCAGAAACAAGTATCCCCTACCCAGGATAGATGACCTCTTTAATCAGTTTCAAGGAGCATCGGTGTTTTCAAAAATTAATCTTCGCTCTGGCTACCACCAATTGAAGATTAAGCCAGAGGACATGCCGAAGTCAGCATTCCGAATCCGCTATGGACATTATAAGTTTTCTGTTATGCCGTTTGGACTGATGAATACCCCTACCGCATTCATGGATTTGATGAACCGTGTGTTCCGACCATTTCTCGACAAGTTTGTGGTAGTATTTATAGACGATATCTTAGTGTACTCGAAGAATAAGGATGAACATGCAGGACACCTACGGATGGTGTATCAAACTCTTTGAGACAATAAGTTGTACGCGAAGCTAAGTAAGTACGAGTTCTAGTTGGACATAAAATCTTTCCTTGGGCACATTATTTTCGCAGAGGGCATCTCAGTTGACCCGAAGAAAGTAGAAGCCATCGTGAAGTAAAAAAGGTCTGTGTCAGCTAGCGACATTCGGAGTTTCCTTGGTCTAGCAGGCTACTACAGGAGATTTATAAAATATTTTGCAAGGATCACCTCGCCTCTGACTTATCTCACTCGGAAGGGAGTAACGTTCGCGTGGACGAATGACTGTAAAGCTTCATTTATGGAGTTAAAGCAGCGACTTGTCTCAGCACCAATTCTTACCCTTCTGGACGGACCCGATAATTTTAAGATATATAGCGATGCCTCAGGAAAGGGATTAGGATGTGTCATTATGCAGAGGGACAAAGTGATAGCCTTTGCGTCGAGGCAGTTGAAGCCTCATAAGAAGAACTATCCAACGCACGATTTGGAACTCGCAACGGTGGTGTTCGTGCTGAAGTTGTGGCGGCATTACCTCTATGGTGTGTCGTGCGAGATCTTCATGGATCACAAAAGCTTAAAATATCTATATACTCAAAAGGATATGAATCTACGGAAACGACGCTGGCTTGAACTCCTAAGCGACTTTGACTTAATGATCAGATACACATCGGGCAAGGGTAACATTGTAGCTGATGCGCTGAGTCGAGTGTTCGTTGGGAGCTTAGCTATGGATAACATGTTGCGAAGGGATCTCGAAAGTTTGGGCATTACACTCTGAATCAGATATAAAAATGGGGCGCAAGTGGCTCATCTGTGCCTCGAACCATACTTGTTGGAGAAAGTAAAGTCCGCTTAGAAGGACGACCTATTTCTGGAAAAGATGTGAAGTCTTATCTCAGTAGGAAAGGCAACCGACTTTGCGGTAAGCACAGTTGGAATGATGCGGGTGAAGGGAAGACTGTGTGTTCCTAACGATACAAACCTCAGAAAGGAGATACTCACCGAAGCCCACTATGCAAGTTACACTTCGCATCCCGGTAGCACAAAGATGTATTGAGACCTCCGTACGATATTTTAGTGGCACGGCATAAAAAAGGATGTGGCGTTGTTTGTGTCGTAATGCATGGCTTGTCAGAGAGTAAAGGCCGAGCACCAGAAGTCGGGTGGAGAGATGCAGAACCTTGCTATACCGGAGTGGAAATGGGAACACATAATAATGGATTTTATTATTGGTTTGCCAAAGACGCAACGGGGGGAACGATGCCATCTGGGTTATCGTCGATCGACTCACCGAGTCAGCTCACTTTCTGCTTATCAAAGTTACTTGGAGTGCCTACCGCCTGGCTCAGATCTACCTCAACGAGATCGTTCGACTCCACGATGTGCCCATATCCATTATCTCCGATCGAGATGGACGATTCTTATCACGCCTCTGGGAGAGCCTTCAGTTAGCAATGGGGACGAAGTTGAAGTTCAGCTCCGCCTACTATCCTCAGACAGACGGAGAGCGGGTCAACCAAATCCTCGAAGATATGCTGCGGCTCTGGGCCTTGAACTTGAAGACAAGTTTGGACATGCATCTACCGTTAGCCGAATTTGCATACAACAATAGCTACCAATCTAGCTTTCAAATAATGTCGTATGAGGCGTTGCATGGGCGAAAGAGCAGATCCCCGATCTGTTGGAATAAAGTTGGTGAACGGTAAATTCTTGTTCCTGAACTCGTAGAGCAAACCGTCCAGAAGATCCGCTTGATCCATGAACGGCTAAAGGTAGCACAGAGTCGTAAGAAAAGCTACTCAGACATGCATCGCCAACCTCTTGAGTTCTTAGAAGGCGATCGAGCATTCCTCAAAGTTTCGTCCATGCGAGGATTTACCATATTTGGAGCAAAGGGGAAGCTAAGTACAAGATTCGTCGGCCCGTACGAGATAATAAAGCGACACGCCTCAGTCGCATATCAGATTGCCCTGCCACCGTCACTATCTGAAGTGCACGATATCTTCCATGTTTTAAAGCTTAGGAAGTACGTATATGACCTGAGTCATATGGTGGATCTTGATTAACTTGACTTGAAGGAAGACTTGACTTATGTTGAACATCCTGTGCGGATCTTGGATTACGAGGAGAAGCTGCTTCGAAGTCGTTCGGCTTCTCTCGTGCCCGTGCTTTGGAGAAATTATTCGGTCGAAGAATTAACTTGGGAGCTTGAGTCTGAGATGAAGGAGTGGTTTCCTTCATTGTTTTATAGTGTTAGTTTATATTCCTAAGTTTCGTGGACGAAACTTCCTATTAGTTGGTTAGGATGTGTGCCCCGTTCCCCCTATTCGGGGAGCGCGGCTAAGAAATACAAATTGGTATCGTTCAATCGGGATAGATTGAATCAAGATCTTATCCTCGTTATGGATTTGCTTCTTCAAAATTGATTCTCATATTCAGTGGACCATGCCCCGAGGATGGAATTAGCGGCAGAGTCAAGAGGGACATCTCCGCTGCAAGTTTTTTTTTGCTTAGTTTTTGCCATATTTTGAGTTAGTTTTTGGATTTGCATTTTCTTAAACGATTTCGATGAATTTCATTACTTTCGTTTGTTTAATTGCATTCCATTCCGAGTTTGGAAAGAGTAGAAGAGGTATTGATCAGCTGTTCGTAGCAATGCAGGTGATCGTATAGTAGACGTCGTGCGAGCGGAGTCTTGAAGCACCTCTTTCCTTTCCTTTCTCCAACTAGTGAGTGGCTATATTCGATTCAGTTGACCCTTCTTCTAAGTCTTTGCATCTAAAAATCTTGGTTGTTCCGATCAAACGATACCATAATAACTAAAAGATGTCAAGATAAAAAGGAATAGACTTGGACTACTTTATGCTTGTCAATCAACTTGTGAACGGTTACCTTGTTGCATGCTAGTTCGTTTAAAATGTTCTTCATATGCTTAAATTTTAGTTAGAATGTATACTTCTTCTATAATTGTGCTATGTGTGGAACACACCTTGTTATGCAATAAACTGTTCAGGAAGACTATGCAAAATGAATCATACCATGCTACTTGTCTCGTACTCGTGTTGCCTTGAACTGTATCAATTGATAACTTAGCATAGACGTCGTTCGATCACGGACAACTTGTGCACAAGGTCATAGTTCCTGCGGACGATCACTGGGGCACTGGCACTGATCCGATCCGGACGAAACTTTTAGTTTACTCTCTTGTTCTGGACGGGATAGCTTGTAGCGCACCCTGTTCTTTTATTGCATAACATCCTCGTCAATGACTATTGTCCTTTATGGCATCATGCCAGTGATTCCCTCATATATTTAAACTGTGCAAGCTAACTATGTCTTCGTGGAAGGGAAGGTCATGATAAGTATTGTGCAGGTATTTTAGACGGGCAGGTAAAAGTCACCGAGCGGTGGCATATTTATTTCAGAAAATTTCCATATCAATGCTTGCTTGTAAAATAAACTAAGGCAAGATAGAAAGACTGCAAAATAACTTGCATGCTTCATATAAACGACTTGTGATTTGGTATAGTTGGGTTAGCTGGCCTTCACCAGTGCATTTCGATGTACTGACCCTCGTTGCAACAGGTTCCCTGCACCAAGGAGATCCTGCACGAACCTAAAGCAACTTTTCGATCCAGTCGACCTACCGGCACGCCCTGATCATGCCACAGAAGCAGCATTTTGAAGTTTCCAGGAGCTCATACACAAGCTTATGCAGCTCCACGGGAAGGCGATAGCTTCGCCATAAGGTCTTTAACATTTTTGAAGTTTTAGTAAAATGATGTAATGTACAGGACGACTATCTTATTATGAGTCCACTTTTGTAAGCCCATGCGACAAATATATGACTCGTTCAAGAGTTTGTAAAAGTTGTTCATTATCAATAAAGAGAACTTTTTCTTGTTTCAACATTATGTTTCAATTATCTGCGTACTCTGAATATGTGCTCATTATATAAAATACCTTAGCCTTGTGCGTTATGCAACCTAGGCACGTACGACATCACGCCTGGGGGACGACTATCGATTCCACGAAATCGGTGCGTGACACAAGAGACCTCCATAAGGCATCGACTCCATGCGGCATTGACTTCATATGCGGCACCGACACTTATGCGGCATTGGATAATATGCGGCCACCATTTTCTTGGATGCATGACTCTGAACCGTTGCACATATTTCTATATTTTTTGTCTTTTCTTCCTGACATACTTTATGTCTTGTCACATCTATAACTTTATGTCACATTACTGACACTTTATTCATTGTCCGTCACTTCAACACTTGTCCCAAGGAGTAGACTTTAACCCTGAGCATGCAGCCTGACTCCATATGCGGTCAGAACTTTCCATGTGGCCTAACTTCATATGCGGTCAGGACTTCTCATGTTGCCTGACTTCATATGCTGCCTCGACTTCCCATGCGTCCTAGAGACCCATGCGGCCTTGCTTGTTTGATTGAATGTTTCTTATTCTTTCGTGACCCAATGTATAATTGGTAATTTGACTCGAATATTGTATCCGTGCTGATACCACTATTGCCTGATAATTGTCCATAATTTAATGTGCGCCAAGGTGCGACACATTGTCACGCCCCAATCTTCCGCAGGCAAATCGGCCATTCCCGCTAGGCGGGAATCACCCTCGCCAGCGCTCCCGAGGAACGATCCCTTTGACCCATCCGGGCGTGATGACGCACGAGCGTGATCCACGCCCGTGCAAGGCCGTGGTTCATTGGCTAGCGGTAAGAGTTCTAAGCCACAGAGTCGCACAGATTGTCCGAGTGCAGCGGAGTCATGAACGCATAGGCGATCGGTAACAAGTTAACTGAGTCGACAATATAGCGGAAGCATTGAAACACAAGTTGAAGTAAAGAAAACTCTTTATTGATATAAACATGTGTTATAGGCGGCGTATAGCCGAGATTACAAGTCACTCAAGCCTCTCTCTCTGAAACAGTAAAAGCGTGCCAAGTGGCTACAATTATGGAATGATTATACAGGCGATGATCAGGCGATGTTCACAACATTATGTCTTGTATATGTGCTTCAGTTCCGGATGCACCGTTGCTTCGGAGTGATCTCCACACCTCAGCACGCACGAAGGAGGCATCCGCACCGAACGAGGTTCTCCTGCACCCTGCATACAAACTGGTGGATTATCAGTACATTGAATGCACTGGTGGGGAAGCTACTCGCCCGCTCGACAAATCCGAACACGTAATAAAAGTTCCGTACACCAACTATTAAGTTGTCTTTCTAGTTGCCTTAGGATCAGTTTCATGCAAATATTGAATAGCTTAACTCGTGTAGCAGTGCGCCGTGCGATATGAGAGGAAACACGGCGAGACTTACCATTTAGCCTTCCCTGTCCAAGGCAAACATTATAAATCCATGCACGGGCAAGTATAAACATTCAGGCGATAGCATATGCAAACATGAGTATGGTTATATTGTTCAAGTTAAAACACACGAGGTGGACAGAGTCAACGATAAGGATAACATGCAACGAGAGCACACGATGAACACACGATGCGCTGCAAGTTATCCCATCCGCACACGATGACTAAGCCACAAGTTTTAATTGCACAAGATGCATTGTAAGCCATATTCACATGATAGACACACGAGGCATTGCAAGCATATACACACGATGGTCATTGGCTTGATGCCATTTGGACTAGTCAAGGACATGGATAACATGCAACGAGAAAACACGAGGAGCTCATAAAACCCGATGCGTTGCAAGTTATCCAGTTCGAACACGATTGACTATAAATACGAAGTCTGCCCGGATCGGATCGGTGCCAGTGCCCCAGCACCGTACGCAGAACTTATATCCTTGTGCACAAGTTGTCCATGATCGAACACGATTATTAATTTATACTTCATGCAGTTAAGGCAACACGAGCACACGACAAGCAGTATTGCATGATTCATTTAGCCATTGGATATGCACAGTCTCCTGGGCTGATGTAAACCCGCTCGAAGGAGACTTACAGAGATCCGAATACCTGAATAAGTCTTGCCACAGGAGTATAATTCATTTACTTGACATGATGCAGTCCCCTGGATCGGGAACTGCCTTGGCGACCTAACGGTCCCGAATACTTGTGGGTTCATTCAGGCACGGAACGGCCACGTAGTAGTCTTCCGGGGTTTGGATGAAAACATGGCAACTTCAAGCAGACAGGCATGCGTTTCTAAGGAACATAAGCAACACGTTTGCTCGGACCCGAAGGTAAGCCGAGAGTTAAATCGTTAGGGGACTTGGCATGCGAGGGTCTGAATATAAGCAGTATTTCAATTCCATGTTCTAGCATAAGCAATACAAGTTGGGATTATTCCCTTAGCTAGGTGCATTGGATTCATTACCATGCAGGGGGTGAATCACCTAGCGACTAGCATGAATATTCCAAATTCTATGTGTGCTGGCTAAGCAAAGACAAGTTCACCGTAGCCACCCACCTTAGCGATGATTTGCCTCGGTAGAGCAATACGTCAAGCGAGCCTCTGAAAGCCTAAGCTGGATTCCTGTAGGAACAAGTCTGGATATCCTTTGCTTCTCGTTTGAGGCAAAGCGGGTCGGGACAGTTGCACTTTTGCCATTTGAGTCGGCAGTCCGCTAGAACGGAACGGGGTGTTACATCCTACCCAACTCAGAAAAAGTCTCGTCCTCGAGACTTACTGAGGACAAGCAGTAATCTAGGGTTGAGGCAATCCTAGATAAGTCGTTGTACTTGTTCATTTGGATATTCACTTACACAAGCGTCGAAATCAACATATCGCTTAGACTGGATCGTGCGCACTTTCGAAGTGCACTTCTAGCGTGAGCACGTCAACCAGCTTAGTGATAGCGAAGTCTTAGCACTCGAGTTTCACCTTTTCTTAAGTCTTGGATACTGCACTAGTTCAAGGCGTCCCTCGAATAGATGCATTCAACCAAATTTAGAGTTAGTAAAATCGGACAAGCTACTAGCGATACTCTCAAGGGTTCGCACAGGTTGGCACAAATGCCACTCGCAGCACAGCATCATACAAGCAATCATATCAATCAAAACGCATTTTGAAAGTATTTAGACTTATTGTTGGAACATCCCATCGAGGCATTGAGAGAGAGCATGAACATAACCCACGAACGAGCTTTCGAAACTGAGATATCGAATCGAAGTCCAAAGGCGTAAAAGCCAGGCTCTGATACCAACATGTCACGCCCCGATCTCCCGCAGGCAAATCGTCCATTCCCGCTAGGCGGGAATCACCCTCGCCAGCGCTCCCGCGGAACGATCGCTTTGACCCATCCGGGCCTGATGCCGCACGAGCGTAATCCACGCCCGTGCAAGACCGGGGTTCATTGGCTGGCGGTAAAAGTTATAAGCCACAGAGTCGCACAGATTGTCCGAGTGCAGCGGAGTCATGAACGCATAGGCGATCGGTAACAAGTTCACAGAGTCAACAATATAGCGGAAGAATTGAAACACAAGTTAAAGTAAAGCAAACTCTTTATTGATATAAACATGTGTTACAGGCGACGTATAGCCGAGATAACAAGTCGCTCAAGCCTCTCTCTCTGAAACAGTAAAAGCGTGCCAAGTGGCTACAATTGTGGAATGATTGTATAGACGATGATTAGGCGATGTTCACAACATTATGTCTTGTATATGTGCTTCAGTTTCGGATGCACCATTTCTTCGGAGTGATCTCCACACCTCAGCACGCACGAAGGAGGCATCCGCACCGAACGAGGTTCTCCCGTACCCTGCATACAAACTAGTGGATTATCAGTACATTGAATGCACTGGTGGGGAAGCTACTCGCCCGCTCGACAAATCCGAACACGTAATATAAGTTTCGTGCACCAACTATTAAGTTGTCTTTCTAGTTGCCTTAGGATCAGTTTCATGCAAATATTGAATAGCCTAACTCGTGTGGCAGTGCGCCGTGCGATATGAGAGGAAATACGGCGAGACTTACCATTTAGCCTTCCCTGTCCAAGGCAAACATTATAAATCCATGCACGGGCAAGTATAAACATTCAGGCGATAGCATATGCAAACATGAGTATGGTTATATTGTTCAAGTTAAAACACACGAGGTGGACAGAGTCAACGATAAGGATAACATGCAACGAGAGCACACGATGAACACACGATGCGCTGCAAGTTATCCCATCCGCACACGATGACAAAGCCACAAGTTTTAATTGCACACGATGCATTGCAAGCCATATTCACACGATAGACACACGAGGCATTGCAAGCATATACACACGATGATCATTAACTTGATGCCATTTGGACTAGTCAAGGACATGGATAACATGCAACGAGAAAATACGAGAAGCTCATAAAACACGATGCGTTGCAAGTTATCCAGTCCGAACACGATTGACTATAAACACGAAGTCTGTCCGGATCGGATCGGTGCCAGTGCCCCAGCACCGTCCGCAGAACTTATATCCTTGTGCACAAGTTGTCCATGATCGAACACGATTATTAATTTACACTTCATGCAGTTAAGGCAACACGAGCACACGACAAGCAGTATTGCATGATTCATTTAGCCATTGGATATGCACAGTCTCCTGGGCTGATGTAAACCCGCTCGAGGGAGACTTGCAGAGATCCGAATACCTGAATGAGTCTTGCCACAGGAGTATGATTCATTTACTTGACATGATGCAGTCCCCTGGATCGGGAACTGCCTTGGCGACCTAACGGTCCCGAATACTTGTGGGTTCATTCAGGCACGGAACGACCACGTAGTAGTCTTCCGGGGTTTGGATAAAAATATGGCAACTTCAAGCAGACAGGCATGCGTTTCTAAGGAACATAAGCAACACGTTTGCTCGGACCCGAAGGTAAGCCGAGAGTTAGATCGTTAGGGGACTTGGCATGCGAGGGTCTGAATATAAGTAGTATTTCAATTCCATGTTCTAGCATAAGCAATACAAGTTGGGATTATTCCCTTAGCTAGGTGCGTTGGATTCATTAGCATGCAGGGGGTGAATCACCTAGCGACTAGCATGAATATTCTAGATTTTATGTGTGCTGGCTAAGCAAAGACAAGTTCACCGTAGCCACCCACCTTAGAGATGATTCGCCTCGGTAGAGCGATACGTCAAGCGAGCCTCTGAAAGCCTAAGCTGGATTCCTGTAGGGACAAGTCTGGATATCCTTTGCTTCTCGTTTGAGGCAAAGCGGGTCAGGACAGTTGCACTTTTTCCGTTTGAGTCGGCAGTCCGCTAGAACGGAACGGGGTGTTACACACATCGTGTCACGTGTTAAGTGATTATATTTGGGTTGTGCATCGAGAATGCCTCCAAATTTTTGAACGCGTAATATTATAAATATGTATTGTTTCTCCAGCACGGGCATAATAAGCGAGTCAACTACTAAAGCATGGCTAGAATATATATTATATGAATATTGCATACACGCTCGGGTGAATCCAGATTTGAATTCCATGGATTCGTATCTAGCGTGCCCGTACTTTGTACGACATCTTAAGAAAAATTCTCATGTGACCACGCCTTGAGATTTCAAACACAACATAGGACTAAATAGGTAACTAAAAGTGGTAGTAACATTGGAGGGATCGGTATCCCGAGATCATGCCAACGAACCTTCCTACAGAGATTCATTATTAGCTTGTAACAGGCATAGACGGCCGCCTAATGCTGATCCATTTTTTTCTTCGGGTTAAGACCCTAAAATATTTTTTGTCGTTTAGTTTTTCTTTTTCTTTTCTTTAACTGATTCTTCCTGGTTAGTTTCGATTTTTTGAGGTCCGATTTTTTGTGCCCACGTCTAGCTGCAGTTGCGGGTTCAGCTACCTATTTTTAAACACCCCTCCCCTCTTCTTAGTTGATCGGTCAGAAAAAATCCTTCACAAAAAGTGCGTTGTTATTTTGTTCCTGCAATCCAAAGCAAATTGATGTTACACCTTCCATTCTCTTCCCTATTTTATTCTAGGCAAGACTAAGTTCAGGTCGCATCTTTCGAAGCTGTGTGCGATAACGAGAAGCCGGTAGCACTGGGGGTTTTACCACTAAGAGCATTCGAGAACAGTCTGTACAATATGAGGTTAATTTGAAGTGTCTATTTGGATTGTACCATTTTGTGTCAATATCAAGAGGATACTCCAAAAGTAGTAAGTTATACAATTTTCAATAATTTGGAACATGTATTTGAAGTGTCCCCACTCACTGTGGATGTTCTAAGCATAATAAGTTGGTCAGAGTGGAACACTGTTGACAGTTCTAGATCGGATACAGGCTTACAGATCGATTTGTCTGAATAATCACCCTTCATGATCGTGTTAAGAAAGTTGTACGACTTACTACTGGTCAGAGTTGTCTGAGGATTGTGTTAAGAGAACTGTACGATCTACTGATCGAGCTGTCTGAGTAGTCACCCTTCAGGATCATGTAAAGAGAGTTGCACCAGATGCTGATCATATACGTCGAATATTTAAAAAAAATTATTAATTATAATTATTGTGTATCCAAACATGGAATATAAGTAAAAGTAGAGATTAATTTTAATGTGAGTTGGTAATTTCACCAAAGATGTTGTTAGGAAGGAAACCAAGTGGGAATAATTAAGGGTTATTTAGTTTTAGGGTCTCATATGATATTAAAATTTTAAGTTTAGGTCTCCATAATGTCTAGAATAGGATTTGAGTCTCGTCCTAACGGTGGACTTGGATGACCGTCCAAAATGGAGATCTAAACTCAAAATTTGAATATTATACGAGACCCTAAAACTAAACGAAAATATGTAAAAGTTGTGTGAGTTGGATTATTTAGTTTTGTCATGACCAATCAAAAATAAGACTTGTGGTACTATTGTTTACTTATATCACAACCTCAATAGCCACACAACTCTCCTGACAGTAGTTTCGATGGAGACGACTTCATAAGAATCGTGTATTGTCAGACGTCTCTTGTCCCGGTCGTATTGTTGAATGCTTGCAACTCAAGAGTCCCCGAGAGTTCTGTGACTGCTGAGATCAAGATAGAAGCAAACAATAGTATCACAAGTCGTATTCTCGATTGGTCACTAGAAAACTAAATAACACAAATCATACGACTCCCACTATGCAAAACTAAATAATCCAAGTCATACAACCCTCACATAATTCTGTCAGTTGTAGGATCACGTATAATATTCAAATTTTAAGTTTAGTATAATATTCAAAATTTGAGTTTATGTTTCTATTTTGGACGGTCATCCAAGTCCACCGTTAAGACGAGATCTAAATCCTATTTTAGACACTGTAGAAATCTAAACTTAAATTTCCAATATTATACTCTCCTAAAACTAAATAACCCAATAATTAATGGTGAAATAAAAAAAAGGAGTTTTTGGATAAAGAACAGATTGGTTTGGTGGACGTCTAAAATCTACACCAACACGAGACGAGCAGGACATATCAGGAAAGGTGGTCTCAGATTTATTTATGCAAGCGCAAATTGCAGCACACTGGCGGTGGTTCCATCAATGAGTGCGTGCTCACACATCACAACAAATGGTTCAATTCAAGTATGCATTCTAATGCTTTGTTACAAAGGATGCATACAAACAAAATTGCACTTAGCATCTTGGTGGTGGTGGTGGTGGTGGTGGTGGTTATGGTTAGGAGTGTGACTATGAGTGAAGATATTGTTTCTAGTTGCTTGTCCAATTCGACAAGCATGTACTTTAAATTTTTTATTTTCGCATCTTTTTCTGCCATTTAGATATTTACATTATTGAGAGAGAAATTAGGATAAGGATAAAAATAAAAATAAAAATAATAATGATGTTTGGAAAGGAGAAAAAAAAACCATGTTGGTCCCACTAAGATTTTTTTTTTTTTCCTTCCAAAAGTGACAGAAAAATAGAAAAAGACAGATTTTTTTTGAATAATTTACTTTATCCATCCCTCAAAATGCTAAGCATAAATTATGATCGAAGAAAACCAAAAACTAAATAGTAATTATACCTTTATTTCCAAACAAACAAAATATATATTTTTTTCATTTGGTCATTCAAATAAGAGAATGAAAAATTAACTTCACCTTTATTTTACTCCTCTTCATTTTTCTTTTTCTCAAAAATTCTTCCCCCTTTCCAAAAAAAAAAATGCCTCCTAATCCAGCTTATTTTCATGGACCCAGATAAGTATAAACCTCGCATCTATGTTCATTTTAGACTGCTTTACATATTTTATATGCTAAGAGCAACGATCATATATAATTATATGTTTGGGTCCCTAAAAGACATTTGTGAAACTCATGTCTAGAAAACCGAGTCTAGAAAATGTTGACTGTACATACATTTTCAATATACAACTAAGATTCCAAAAGTCAGTTTAAGATAGTTTTGATCATGCACTTGACAGGATTTGGCATTTGGCATATCATTTATTTAATAAATATAATTAAATATCATTGAAAATTTCGTTCACAATGCTAAGTTAGAAAACGAGGAGGTCTAAGGTCATTTTTTGGACTTGATGATTATTGTTTTTTTTTATCTCACTATTTACAATTGACTACATAATTAGAAATAGGAATATTTAGACTTTATGTGTCAATTAAGTTGTAAAATTAGTGATTGCGTCTCCCAAAAAAATAATAATTAGTGTTTGGATTCAAACATGTCGGCAAAAATAATTAGTGACACTTTTAGTACACTTTTGGTGACACTTTTGAGACCAAAAGTGTCACTGATTATTTTGGAGATCCAAACGTTAATTTTATAACTTATATGAGATCCAAAGTATAGATATCCCTTAGAAATAATCTCAATGCAAGTGGTAGTGTCACATGAGATGATAAACTGGAGTATTTGTATTTTTATACAACTCTATGATTTTATTTTATTTTTACGTTAATAACCATGCATATTTGAGAATAATCTAAAGTAGCCTAAGTAATCTGTTAACTTGCTTTGATGTTTCTTGCCACTAAGAGATAAAACCACTGATATAAATGGTTTCGAATAATTTTTGCGATTTTTTATTTGTAAAAGTGGTACAAATTGTTTGAGTTTTATACCTTCATGCATGACAGACATTGCGCTGTATGTTCGAGGGAACCCAGTCGTCCGTGAATTAATTTTTGCAGGTCGCAACGGGTTGCTGGCCCCCGAAAGACCACAAACCTAATGCTGATATTACAAGCTAGAGTTCTATGTGTAAAATTAATTTGTATTGATTAATACTATCTTTATTTACAAGTAGTGGTTAAGATATTGTCATATCTAGAAAATAGAATTCATGAAAAATCTAGATAAAAATAACTTTTGTCTGATAGTGCTACCACACACAACATTATTAAGAATATGATCTTTTTCTCCAATAATAATACTAGATTGAACGTAGTATCTACGATAGCTGGTCTTGCTTAAATTAATTAAAGGCTTCGACAGAGCACTTTTTATCCAACAAATGCATACTCTCATAATTCCAGAAGAATTTTATTTAGTTTCGATATAAAGAAAAATAGGTATCGTATTAAAACTCTGAGCAAGTGAAATAAGAAAAAACTTTTGAGTAACCACTAGTCTAGAGAACCAGAAGTTCGTCTAAATAGATTCTCCAGCTATTCACTAAGGATACACGTCACTAACATTGGAGAGAAGTCACGAACTACGTTGAGCCAGAAACTAAATCTTAAGGGTCCATTATGAACCAGAAGCCGAATGATCTTATAACTTTTGACCTATGGCATAATCAAGGCACCCTAGACAATGATGATGAGAATTATCAAAACTAATTTGTGTGGTCATCTCTTAGCAAATGACAGAAAAATTAATGGTCAACTAGGTTTCCTTAACCTAAAAAAATTTGTTTTGAAAACCATCAATCCTGAAGATTGTAACTAAATAATAAGTAGCCTAGTTTCATTTAAAATTATATTATTTATATATTTTATGGCTCATGTAACGTGTTGGTATTATTTGAAACTGTAATCTTGGCATCTATAATTTTATGAATTATAGTATTGAGAATTTATATGCTTATCTCATTGGATTATTAAATCTTTTAGATATGAGATATTCACTTTGACAATACATAATTTTCGCCGTTAGAGAGAGATAGGAGTAAGATAAATGCTTTGTTCTAGAAAAACGTCGTGAATTATCGTTCTAGAAAAACTTCATAAATTATCATTCTAGAAGAACTCGTAAAGCATCATTCCAAAAGAACATATTATGACATACTTCCACTTTATATTTAGTTACAAATGAATTATTAGATGCTTACTTGATGATTTAATAATGCTGCATAAATAGCTATACCAACTATAAACATACCGTCTAGAATAGAAGTAAATATCAAAAGAACCAAATAAAGACAGCAAATGAATAAGTTCTACATTAAGGACGCGTAAGACCTCAAGGATCCAAAGATTCAGCTCTTCAGAAGAAGAGAAAGAATGATATAACACACCATAATGCTCTTGAAGAAATAGCTCCTGAAGTAGCATCTTCTGAAGAAAAAAGTTCATGACGGTCTGGAAGATGTCATGAACCAAAGATCCAATTTCTCAAAGTATATCGCTCCGATCGAGGATATACCTCAGATCCCAGAAGAGACTGAGAAAGAGATACTGGTACCCTAGAAATCCATGTTTTATACGTATTCAAGAGAAATTTGGAATCAAGAAAATTTTGTCATAATTGACGTTCTCAAATGAGAATAAAAAAAGAGTGATAAAAATAAATGATAATACTAGACCACGAATAATCCTTCAATATTAAGGATAATGAAAAGATGCGATACCTCTCGCACAACGTGGAGTATTCGGTATTATAGTACAAAACCCAAAAGGAAGAAATCTCATTGGTTTAAATGGGTAATTATGAAAAAATAATAATAAAGAGATCCAAACGAGCCATATATGGATTAAAACCATCCGGAAGAATGTGATTGGCTCATTGAGTACCAGTCTAGAAAATGATATAATAATCCTAAAATGTCCAGTCATATTTATGATCAAATTCTTGAATTGATTCATTAAAGCAACGGTCGTCTATGATAATACCTCCTGAAGAGAAAATCTCCCGATGAAATAATCTCCTGAAGAGATAGAAATTATAGTTGTATTTCCTGAAGAAGAATGAAAATACCTCCTGAAGAGATAAGAAAATATGACAAGTATCTTCCGAAGAGATTTGAAATATCTCCTAAAGAGATTGAAAATATCTCCCGAAGAGATAATCTCTAGAAGAGATAAATCTCCAGAAGAGATCTCATATAATCTCCTGAAGAGATAATCTGTAGAATAGATAAATCTCTAGAAGAGATCTACTATAATCTCCCAAAGAGAGAATATTAATCTCTTGAAGTTATAATCTCCCGCAGAGATATAAATCTCCTGAAAAGATCTGCCGAAGAGATTTAATACGAGTAGTTATCATTTACTCAGTATATCTATAATGGCCAGACCAATGGATCCGTTATGACCGAAATAATAAAAGAACATGTTTTTGGTCCTAAAGTACCATATTTAAAGAATGTTAATTCTTTATTTATTTAGAATAATATATTTACGTGAACATGCTAATATGCATTTACACATAGACATTCGAATGACATAAGACATATAATTCATTCTTGTTTTAATTTATATGAATGTTTTGATCTTATAAGATATGCATACACGTAGACACTGGAATGACATAAGACACATAAATCATTCTTGTTTTAATTCATATGAATATTTTGATCTTATAAGATATGCAGATGCATGGTATCTATTTGATCCCCATTAAGGGGATATCACAACCAAGATATGTTTTGTAAATAGTATTGCAGGTATTTTCGGAGATAAATAAAGCAAATTGTTGTAGTAACCTCATCAAATCATCCTTGCTCCTAATGTGGCAAACAGAGAATGTGCATGGTTATAGTTTCAAGAGTTCAACAATCAGAAGAAGTTGCAAGTTTCCAGAAATAACATATAAAGCCTACACATATTTATGAGGATATGAGAATTATAAATATGAATGTAAAGGCAAATTGGGGTGAGAAGTAACATTCAAATGTATTGGGGGTTGACTTTTAATTTACAGTGATGTAAGAATTATATATAATTTTTATAATTTTGAAGGAGAGCATCATGAAGATGCTAATGGAGACATCTCGAAGTATGTCTTTGCGCATTATGCTCTTTTCCTTCGATGAGATTTTTTTTTCCACTAGATTTTTCCTTCAAAAGGTTTTTAACGAGGTAATATAAGTCGCACCCACTTGGATTCCTGAAGAATCATATTCCTACAAAGAATATTATTCCTGAAGAATAATATTGTACTCTTTTCTTTTCTATGAATTTTTTTTTCCAAAGATGAATTTTTCCTAAAAAATAATTTAATAGGACAATAATTAAAGTGGACATCAAAAAAAAAGTATTGTGATTTCGAATAAAATCAAATGTGAATACCGTTATCCCTATTTATTTATATCTACAACTACTTCTATCTATATTCTCTCTCTCTCTCTCTCTCTCTCTCTATATATATATATATATATATATATATATATATATATATATATATATATATATATATATATATATATATATATAATTTGATTCGGCTTACAATATTATGTGTCTCTTTCACTTTTACAACATTATCATCGTTCTTCTTTTGGTCTCTATTATATGTCCATACTTGTTTGGAAGATTTTTTTTAATCTATCGTTCACCTCCAACTTGTATCAGCACACCCATTTACTTATAGTGTGTTGTTGTACATCCATCTTAGCATCTCATTTCCAATTACCAATTCCATTCTCATCTAATTTTATGGACATGTTTCAATCCATATATTAGTACTTCATGACGGATGTAATTTACTTTAAGTGCCTGCAAAGGGATGTTGGAAACGAAAGTACGATAATCGTTTTTCAAATCAGAGAATACCTGCGAGAGAACCGAATAAAATGTACAAATCAAAAATGTTAAACACAAATCACAGACACAGAGATTTTTGACGCGAAAAATTCTTACGAAAAAAATCACGGGATGATCGGAGTCCAACCCTGAAAAACATCCACTAATGGAATAAAGTACATACACCCTCTACAAGCTCCTCCCAATCCAATACGGATCACCACAACACTTAGGAATAAAAAATAGATCACACCACGAAGATAGAAGACAATGAAAAATTATTCAAAGTTGATCTCCTCCTCCGAAACGGTCTCCAATCCTTCTTTCTTCTTCCCAAAGTTGCAATGACACTCTTGTCTCATTTTCTCTCCATGTTGCTATATTTTTTTTAGAGAGGTATATATTTTAGGGCCAGGAGACACATATATATAGCCTCAAACCCACAACTAGCATTCCTATTATAGATAGGAATATCCAATCCAAATCCATTGATATATTCCTATTATATGTAGGAATATCCAATACAAATCCATTGAGATATTCCTATTATATTTAGGAATATCCAATCCAAATAAATTGAGGTATTCCTATTATATTTAGAAATACTCAATCCTATTCCGGGATATTTTTCACATAGGTTGGGAACCCCACCCACTCCAACAAATCTCCCCCTTCACAACTATGTGGAGGGGGTCGTCATCCCGACGATCCACCTGCAGTACTCAAACTTTTTCCTTAGTAGAACCTTTGTGAACATATATGCTCCGTTGTCATCTGTATAAACATTTTCAAGCGTCGCTTCCTTCTTGTCAACCACATCCCGTATCCAATGATACCAGGTATCAATGTGCTTGGACCGGCTATGAAATGTCTGGTTCTTCACAAGGTGAATAGCACTATAACTATCGCAAAGTAAAGGATACTGCTCCTACTTTAGCCCAATTTTCTGCAGCAGCTTCTTCATCCACAGCAACTCCTTGCAAGCCTCCGTCGTCGCAATGTATTATGCCTCTTTCGTCGACAAGGCAACACACTTCTGTAAACGCGAATGCCACGATACTGCTCCACCAGCAAACATCATCACATAGCCCAAAGTCGATCGCCTCGTCTCTACATCTCCAGCCATATCAGTGTCGGTATATCCAACCAGCTTCGGCTCGTCACCACAAAATAAAAGTCTCCAATCGGCAGTACCCTGAAGATATCGTAGAATCCACTTGACCCCACTCCAATGTACCCTTCTAGGATTGGAAGTGTACCTACTAACTGTGCCGACTGCATGAGCAATGTTTGACCTCGTACACACCATAGCATACATAACTCCCCACGGATGAGGCATATGGAACTCGCTCCATATCTTCCTTCTCGTCCTCGGTAGATGGACACTGCTCCTCAATGAACTTAAAGTGAGTCACAAGGGGGTTACTCACTTTCTTCGACCCGTCCATCCCGAAACGCTGAAGTACCCGGTGAATGTACTTCTTTTGGGACAAGTATCATAGCTTGGACTCTCTCTCTCTCTCTCTCTCTCTCTCTCTCTCTCTCTCTCGGCTGATCTCCATCCCAAGAATAGTCTTCGCTACACCCAAATCTTTCATAGAGAAGTTCGCGTCCAGTTCGCGCTTCAACTCTGCTATCCTGGTGGCATTCCGACCCACCAACAGCATATCATCAACATAAAGCAACAAAATGATAAATTTATCCTCGGCAAAGTACCTCACAAAAACACAAGGATTCGACGTCGTCCGTGCATAGCCATGCTCCCCCATAAACGACTCGAACTTCATGTACCACTGCCTCGGAGCCTGTTTCAGATCATACAAGCTCTTCCTCAACCGGCAGACCAAATATGACTTGTCCTTCTCACAGAATCCTTCTGGCTGATCCATGTACAACTCCTCCTCAAGATCACCATGGAGGAATATCGTCTTCACGTCCATTTGCTCGACCTCCAAGTCAAAACTGGCTGCCAATGCTAGCACCACCCGTATAGACGACTGCTTGACGACTGGCGAAAAGATCTCATCATAATCTATGCCTTTCCGCTGACCGTAGCATTTAACTAACACCCTCGCTTTGTATTGAGGGCGAGTAGCATCATCTGTCTGCTTCACTCTGAACACCCATCGATTCTTCAAAGTCTTCTTGCCATTTAGCAACCGCACCAGATCATAAGTAGAGTTGTCCTCCAAGGAACTTATCTCCTCCTACATAGCCTCCATCCACTCATGCCTGTGTTCATCTTTCATAGCCTCTGCGAAACTTTCGTGTTCTCCCCCGTCAGTCAGTAGCACATACTCACCCGGTGAGTATCTCATAAATGGTCGACGCCCTCTATCGCTCCTCCTCAACGAAACCACTGGTGCTGGCTGTATATCTACAGCCTCCTCCCCTCCAGGAACTGCCTCATCGGCATGCTCATCCTCCTTAGGGTCACCCTGACCACCATCAGCAGGCTGATGATCAAGGTTGGAAGCAACTCCATGTACTGGCTCCCCCATAACTGGATCATCTGTGATGTCCTCTGGAAACTTCTCGAAGCGAAATGACTCTAACTCAGGCAATTCCTCGGCCTCAGAAGGCATCTCGGAATCCTGAGTGTTGGTCATGGTCTGATCCTCGACGAATACCACGTCCCTGTTTCTATAGAGCTTTCTTCCCATTGAATCGTAGAGTCTATAGCAAAATTTATCCCGACCGTAGCCGACAAAGACGCACCGCCTCGTCTTTGGCTCAAGTTTGGATCTCTTATCCTTCGGTACAGGCACGAAGGCCTTACAACCAAACACTCGCAGGTGATTGTATGACGGCTCTTTGTTATACCATACTTTGTCGGACACATCACCCTGCAAAGGAGCACTAGGGGATAAATTAATAACATAAACAGCTGTGTAAAGTGTCTCACCCCAATAGCTGCCTGGCAAGTTTGCTTCTGACAGCAAACACCGCACCCTCTCCATTAGCGTCATGTTCATCTGCTCCGCTACACCGTTGAGCTACGGTATCTTTGGTGGAGTCTTCTGGTGTCGTATCCCTTGCTCTCTGCAATAAGCATCAAAGGGACCGATATACTCGCCGTCATTGTCCGACCGAACATAGCAGCTTCTTGTCCGTCTTTCTTTCAACAGAGGCCTGAAACTCCTTGAAAGTGGGCAACACCTGATCATTGGTCTTTAAGGCATAGACCCAAACCTTCCTGAAACAGTCATCAATAAATGTTACAAAATAAGAAGCACCATCGTCATCCAACCTTCCAACCGACACCAAGTTGAAACGGATATCAGGGACATGACGAACATTTTTTAGAACAATAATTGCACCTGTCTTTGTCCTCAAATGCACATCTCCAATGGCAACCGCCTTCGACACATCTCCATTTTCCATTTTCAACACTCCACAGTCACCTATTGTATATGTAGCAAATAGTGACCTGTTGTGAGATACGTGCGCTGAAGCACCTGAGTCCACCAGCCAAGAGTTGTCATCGCAGGCGAGGTTCATAACTACATCATCACCTACAATGATCACGTCACCTCCATGTGTCGAGGCTGCGCTGTAGTGTTCTCACTTTGCTTCCCCTTGTCGCCCTTCTTCTCTCTCTTCCAAGCGAAACAGTTTCGCTTGATGTGGCCCTTCTTGCCACAATGGTAACACTCCGAGTTCTCGTACCGATCCTTGGACCTTCTCCTGCTTTTGTCTCTGTCACCGCCTGGACCCCTGCTTTTACCTCTTTCGCGGCTCTCTGAAACAAGGCCTCTGAGTGGGATGTGGATGAAGTGCCTTGAGAACGTCTCCGCATCTCTTTATTCAGTACCCCGCTCTTGGCAAACTCCAGACTAGGCACGCCTTCCAGAGCATAAGCGATTATAGACACTCGTACGGTCTCCCACGAGTCTGACAATGTACGTAACAGCCATAGTCCCTAAACCTCGTCGTCGAACTTGACTCCCATCGAGGATAGCTGGTCAACCACGCCATGTAACTCACTCAAGTGATCCGTAATAAACGCCCCATCTTTGTACCGCAGACCCATCATCATCCGGATCAGGAATAATTTATTTATCCCGGTCTTCTTCGCATACAAAGATTTCAGCTTATCCCACAGTATCCTCGCGTGTTCAATACTGGCAACGTGGTTGTACACGTACTTGTCAACGAACTGCCTGATATACCCACACACCTGTATATGCTCGAAATTCCAATCCTCTTCGAATTTGTCATTGGGCCTCTCGAAAGCAAATACCGGCAGATGTAGCTTCTTGAAAAATAGCAGATCCTTCATCTTGCTCCTCCAGTAGTGATAGTTGGTACCGTTCAGATTTACCATGCGCACCGTCTTCGCGTCCATCTCTCCTCTCCGGTTTGCCTGTCAACTCCTAACACCCTTCTGAAATTTCAGAACCTGGCTCTGATACCACTTTGTTGGGAATGAAAGTGTGAAAACCGTTCCCCAAACCAGAGAGTACATGCGAGAGAACCGAACAAAACGCACAAACCAAAAATGCCAAACACAAATCGCAGACACAGAGATTTTTGACGTGAAAAAACTCTTGCGAAAAAAAACCACGGGACGATCGGAGTTCAACCATGAAGAACATCCACTAATGGAATAAAGTGCATACACCCTCTACAAGCTCTTCCCGATCCAACACGGATTACCACAACACTAAAGAATAGAAAATAGATCACACCACGAAGATAGAAAACAATAAAAAATTACCCAAAGTTGATCTCCTCCTCCGAAACGGCCTCCAATCCTTCTTTCTTCTTTCCAAAGTTGCAATGACACTTTTGCCTCCTTTTTTTCTCTCTGTTGTTATATTTATTTATTTTTAGAGAGAGAGAGATATTTTAGGGTCAGGAGACACCTATATATAGCCTCAAACCCACAACTAGCATTTCTATTATAGATAGGAATATCCAATTCAAATCCATTGACATATTCCTATTATATGTAGGAATATTCAATCCAAATCCATTGAGACATTCCTATTATATTTAGGAATATCCAATCCAAATAAATTTAGGTTTTCCTATTATATGTAGAAATACTCAATCATACTCCGGA
Source organism: Iris macrosiphon (assembly GCA_036927795.1). NCBI lineage: Eukaryota > Viridiplantae > Streptophyta > Magnoliopsida > Asparagales > Iridaceae > Iris > Iris macrosiphon. Next base: position 188,535,949 of record JAYESA010000007.1, on the reverse strand, counting down.
ATATTTTTCACATAGGTTGGGAACCTCATCCACCCCAACAAGGAAGACATATTTTAATATACATTTACATTAATTTAGAATTGGGATATTAAGAGCGGAAAATTGAATTGAGGGAATTAGCATATTATTGAACCTTTATCTGATATAAAATAATTGGTGAGGCCAAAAATGTCATAGAAGTTATTCTTCATAGCAAGATTCTGATATTCCTACATAGGATCTCTCATATGATCCCAACATAAGTACTAGGCCCTAATCATATGCGGAGCTACTGGTGGGCTGGGCTCCAGCCCACCCAACCCATTCTAGCCCATCCAAATATATTTTTTTTCTTCTGGATTTGAAGACTGAGATCTTCATTTGTTAAGTAGGAGGATTAACCAAATTAAAGATGTAACTTTCTCTGTTAGTGTTAGAGTGTGATGTTGATTACAACTTTGTTAAGTAGAGGGTTAACCAACTTAAAGAAGTAACTCTCTGTTAGAGTGTGATACTTGTTACAATTTTGGGATAAAGCTAGGGAATATTTTATCAAGTGTTGCACTCTGAGGATGCTACGTATTATTGAAGATGTGATAGACTACAGTATGTTGTTCAACTTGGATGGAAAATTTAAATGAATCTCCTCCTTTTCTCTTTCTTCGTCTCATTGAGATGTTGCGTCTATTAACTGTTTATAAATTACTTTGACACGAAAAAATGATTTATTGTTGTAATAATGGTTAAACAAAATTCTAAACACAGACAAGAGCGAAACCACTCGTGGGCTGAGATGGACTGCACTGTAAACTATTTCTTCTCCATAACCCAGATATCAAACACCCCTCCCCTCTCATCGTATATTCCTGTACGAACACTCTTTCCTCACTCAACCTCTCTTTATAACTCACCTTCTCCCCTATCATCTGCTTCATCTTCAACCTAGAACCCCATCATAACCGAAACCGCGAATCATAAATCTGTTGATGGTGAAAGATGATACCAAAGCTCCTAGTGTTCGAAATTTTGTATAAAAGAGTACCTGATAGACTAAAAAAAAAAAAATTCACGTTCCAATTTTTTAGTATGTTGGATACAGTTCTATATTGGCCAGTCATGGTACCGTATTGACACTGTGAGATATGAACATGATAATACTGACACAATATTTATTTTGTTAAAAAAAATCAGAACAGTTTAAGTTCAGTCCGAGATAAACTAAAATCCTCCCTCCGCCCCTGGCCCTAATATTTTGAAATCATGTAGACCCAAGTCTTTAGTAGGAATATAGGACTTGTTCTCATCAAAATTGACCGAATCCAGCCTATTACAATTGTCACGTATTCAGAAGCACACAGAGAGATGGAAATAAGATCAAATCCTCTTGAAACTAGCATTTTTGATGCTTCACAATATATTCAAAAATATTCTTACATATGTTTACTAATTAAAATTGTTCATTGAATTATACATGAATAGTTACATAATCATGTATAAAAAAAAATTAACGGAACTTACTGTTTACTCTTTCCAAGTAATAAAAAAATTAAAGAATTGTTGTTTGCTCTTCCCAAATAGTAATAAAAAATTATTTTTTGATCTTTTCAAATATATATATATTAGTATATAATGACTTTGCAAATGAAACAAATAGAGCAATAACAAATATACCGTAGCACCCTGCAATGCAGTATATTCTCACATTTTTTGCCGGAATCACATTTAACTATAAAATTCATTGCAAGGACAGCAGCTAACCAAATAAGATGAATAGCAAATAATTAAAATTACAGTAAAGTGCTGTTAAGAATATATAATTTGCTATAGTAGATTATGAAGTATGCAATGGGGTTCAAGAAATATCCATCCAGTCCACAAAGCAGAAAAATATTCATTTTTATATTACTGCAAAGTAAACAGAATAAAGTGGCGGAGGGGCCTAGAGACTCGAAATAGAGACAATAGTTCAAGTCATACTATTTCCAGCATCCAGTACTGTAGACCCAGCCCCCCTCTAACAAAATGGCATTCCTAACAAGAAAGCAAAAAAAGAAAAGCTTAACCATTTGATCGTACTGCAAATATCATCAACAAAAAATAAAGAGTAGGCGCATATCAAATCTAGATGATGATCATAGGCAAAAGAAATTACTGAGTATCATGAGTGGACAATAGGATCAGAATCCCGAGACACTGGGCACAATCTTTTTCCACTGCCACCAGCATTAGACTGAACATAGCACTCAATAGTCAATACTGAGGGGTTCCATGCATCAACACAATAGCAACTTCACCTCCTCTTTCCTCTTTATATTAGGAGGGGGGAAATGTGGCTCTGCTTATATCCTTTCTCACTTCTTACAAATTGGCTATAATTTCTGTCGGATTGCGTATTAGTGCTCCTCCACCTTCTTCAAATCCTTCATATTTGTCGTGTCAACCCTTCAAAACACGACAAGCAACAGAAAATCATCAAAATCTAATAAAGAGCTGAAAAAGAAAGGGTCAGCAATTTAAGATAATGTGATACTTCCATTACACACATCAATTACTGTTTCGTTGCCATTTATGTTATATGCATATGTGACTATGATGATTCATCACAGTTTATCATGTTCTATGAGTTTATATATACCCCTCAAATAGTAAAAAGGTAGGAAAGAAATATGGTCTAAACCAGAAGCAAGAATTATAACTCCTAGGTGAGCAAAAATAGCATTTGGTAGAAAGTAGCAAATAACACAAAATATACAATGAAGTTTGGGCAGAAATAGAATTGAGAAATTATAATCCTTGATGTGACAAAATAGCAGTTGGAAGAAACAACCACAACAACAAGAAAGCCTTTAGCCCAATTTTTTGGGGGTCGGTTGTTTGAATACTTTTCCTCCATTCAACTCTGATAAGGGCCATGTCCATTATAAACATAAACAATTTGACTCTTGTTTACTTTTCACCACACCGGGGTGGAAAAAATGTGACTTGTCGCTTGTGAAAAACACCCCAACGTGTATCATATAAGGATTCATTTTATCCGAAAATGCTTTATGCTAGCTGTCAGCTACCTAACACAACCCTCCTTTATCCGGAATTTGGACTGGCAATTAAATATTGGAAATTAAGCACATGTTCGAAGAAATAAGCCTAATTACTCTGACAAATCAAGCCTTCTCCAATCAGAAGAATGGGGTCAGATATGGAGTATAAGAAAGCTCCATAACAGAGTTTTATGACCAGCTATCAACTTGACATCAACCCTCTATATTGGTACCAAATCTCTAGAAAATTTGCTATGAGCATGAGAGAGCGATGCTATAAAACCTAGACATCCAGTAACAAATAGTAGACTTACCTTTTGACTATACCGTTTAAGCTCCTACAACCACACAGAGCATACTCCTCCAACAAAACATACCCAGAATTCCAGTCATTTACTAGCAGGTAGAGTTCGTCAGATTTAAGTAGATGGAGTGGTAGCTGTTATGAACCCTATAATCGTTATAGAAGATACACATGCATTATTTCATCATAAGAATGAAGGAGTTTGCTATTTTAGCAGCCACTTGTGAATGGTCACGACCCCCTCTATTTGAAGCTAAATCGAAGGGATCATGAAAGCATCAGGGTAGCAGGAGCAAGTTCTCTTATTATGCTTTTCTTCAATTCCTTTTAATCCCCAGGCCCTCTTCGCTGGTGAAGTCCACATCTTAAAATTTATTAGAATTTATAAAGTTCAGTTCAAAGTTACAGAGAGATCTTTCGCATGTTATTTTTTTATGACGTCAAAGTAAAAAATCTTTAATTTCTTGGTACTTTGATAAATGTGTATTAAAAATATTTCAATTTCTCTCACAAAATTTATGTCATCTTCTAAAATTATGGTCATATTATGGGAAATGATCATGTCGTCGGGGAAACGAGCTTCCGTCCCCGGAGAAACGAAGCTCCCGTCATCGGAGAAACGAGCTCCCAAATAAGAAACGCCGAATCGAAGGTTCTTACTGAGATTCGTTGACCTCCTAGGAGTTTCTGGCTTCTAAGGTTTTAACAATTAAATATTTTGCCCTCTAATATTTCAAAGAAGTGAGAGAAGAGAGTGGCAGTAATAAACTCTCTTTCTCTGCAATAATTAATTATTACTCATTAACTCTCTGCAATAATTGATTATCTCATTAACTCTCTCACTCATTTTTAAGTGTCAATGATTAAATCACTCCATAATTAAAAATTTCTCTCTCTCTATCTTCCACTCTGTCTCCACTATTAATTAAACCTTTTTTCTTTCAAAAAACAAGATTTTCTTACTTAGAAATCAAAAGGCGCACTTTTATGCGCCTTGCGCCCATAGTTTGTGGTATCGGCCGATACCGATCTGATACCTATTCGATACGTCCGATCAAGGTAGTCAAAGGCGCACTTAAAGCGCGCGTCCGAGTGACGCGAGAAGCAAATATTATATATATATATATATATATATATATATATATATTCACATCGGATTTCTACATTGATAAACATGTCTGCTTCAAATTCTCCCATGTCTAGGTTGCAATCACTTTTAATTGAGTGAGAGAAAATAGTAAAAAAAAAAATTACAACAGCTCAAAAAATTGTCTAAAAACAGTATAGCAGTTCAAAAAACAGTCTAAACATATTTTTTTCACAAGATTTTCAAGACGCGTCTTATCTATTCCAAGACGCTCGGAAAAGACGCGTCTTAAGAATTGTGCCCCACCTAGAGTGCCCTGAGGCGCTACCCCTGCGCCTAAAAGCAAGGCGTGTCTTTGACTACAATGCGTCTGATACTCATACGATTTGGCATATCCCGATCCATATCGACTGATACCGATAGACTGATACCAAAATTGTGGGTCTCTTTTCCAACTAATTCGGCAAAAAAATAACGAAAAAAAACAAATCAACCAGGGTGTAAAAACATAATAAGGTTGTAAAAGCATGTAAAAGAAAAAAAACGTATTTATCGCAGGTAAAACAATTAGCAATGTTGACTACTATTTCATTCATGTAAAAGAAGAAAACTTATTTATCGTAGGTAAAACAATCGTCAAGGATGACTACTATTTTATTCAATTTCAAAACTACTAAGAAACAACACAAGAAATACTTAAAATTATGCCTAAATGTATAAAATATTTTTTTTAATATTTTATTTTATTTTTTGATACCAAAAAATCCGATACTTCGATCCAAAACCGTTGATACCACTAATTATGATACTCATATGAAGTGTCTGATACCGATTCTAATACCATTACTGTGAACCTTGCTTGCGCCGTACATATATTCTAACAGCGTTCGCCTTTGGTGAACCTATTGAAACTCGTCATGCCATGCACATAAGAGGCGCTAAGGGTGCGTCGTGTCGTGCGCCATGGCGCGCCTTAAAAAATCAAATTAATTAATAAACTAAATCTTAGCATTTCATAGTCTCAATATTCATTGTATGTTACTAAATGCTAGAAGAAAAATTAAATTAATAAACAAAGTCTCATAAATCATAATATTCATATAAAAGGAAAGACAAAAGATTAAGATAAAAGGATAATTCATAGTCTTCAAAGTAATTGTCAATCTCAAATATCCTCATCATCTTCCGATATGCCATCATTGTTCCCATCATCATCCGTAAGAACAAGTTCATCATCATCTTCAGTTTTGGAGTCTTGTAATTGAACTTGTTATGCATGTGGTCGTGATGCACCCCTTGACGATGATGTTCCCACTTGTGAGTTTGTGTGAGCCCTCTTATATTGTCAAGTGATAAGAGAAGGGTGCTTATCAGTTTCACTTCCTTCCGCATCCTTAAGTACTCCATAAGCGTAGTTCGTCCCAATTCCAAGATCATCTCTAGCATCGTGAGCTACTGGCCATTCTCGACTTCTTCCAGTCTTTAACTCAATTGGATTTGTCTCCTTCCCCATTATGCATTGTTCATAACGCTTTTTGAGCTTCTTGTTTTCTTGGAAATATACAAGATCATTCAACCTTTGATAATCTAAATGGTTACTCTTCTTTGAATGGAGCTACAATTGTTTATGGAAAAAAAATATGATAAGGACTCTAAGAGACTTGTTACTTATATGAATATAAATTATTGTGAAATTATAATTTACGATTAGTAGTTAGTTTTTAATTACTTACATTGTTGAAATTCTTTCACATAGAGAACCCGAACTTGTAAGCCCAAAACTCTCTTTGCAAATTTTTGTAAAACGAGGATTTTCGTTCCAAAAGTAACCCACCACTCAACTACAATATTATATTAAAATTTAAAAATTAGTTTAAACCAAACTTAGAAGTAAACAAGACTAAAGTCTAAAATTCATGTATGATAATAATGTCAAAATAAAATAAAACTATATATGTACCCGGTGCACGTCTTGATACATGTTTGGGCTTGGGGTTTCCTAACCTTGGTCTTCTAGTTCGGTAAGGAACAAGTTGCTCTAAAATTTTGCTTTCTTCCAAATTTTTAGAAAGCTTGCTTATGCAATCCAATAAACCCTCTTTAAATTTTTCATCGGATTCAATTTCATTTGGACTTACAGGAGTTGCCCAATATATTTGTGGATTAAGATAGTGAGCCGCTGTATGCAATGGTGTATGAAGTTGGTCCAACTATCGATGATCCATAATCTTTTTCTAATTCTCGCTACTTCTCCTAGTCTTCAACGATTTTTACTCCTAAGCTTGCTTAACCTTCTCCTTGCATAGATCCATAGCCTTGTAAATGTAGCCCATAGCAGGCTTCTCCTTCGTATCCACTAATTGGATCATATCTACCGTTCGAGCCATTATCTTCAAAGCATAATGCATGTTTTACAAAATCTAGACCACTTGATGGACTTTGCAACTTCTTCCCCTATTGAATACTTTGCCTACTTGCTCTATCTCCATTCTTTCGAATTGATAATTGCCCTTAAATTTGCTTTTTGATCCGATATTGTTTACAAGGAAAGAAAGGATGTGGCAAAACGAGTCAAGGCCGATCTCATTATATCTCTTCCTCCCGTGTTCTTACTCATCAAATGCAACACGTGTATGATTGTACATGAAACAAGTCACACACCTTGCTTCCCCCACGACATCTTTCATCGGACAATGAACTCAGATCCGACAACATTAGGTTAACACAATGTGCGGCACATAGTATCCAAAAAATCTTGTACGCATCCATAATCCGCTTTTCTGTAAGTTTGTAGTTTGACGCATATTTGTGACTACCTATACAATACATTAAAATTTAAAAATTAGTATAATATCAATTTTGATTTTTGAATAATTTTGTAATGTCTAAACTTTAACGTCAACAAAAAAACATGATTCATAAATAGTTAGATACTTGTATCACTTTTTTCTCTCCCACTTCCTCAAATCACTTTCTTTTAACATACCAAAAAATAAGCTTTGTTTTATGTACAAAAGTCGGTCCATCAATAGACCTAAAGAAATCGTACCTTTAGGACAATTGACTAGAAAGTTGATAAGAGTTATTTGCTTTCCATCGGTCCACCAATCCGTCATTATATATGAATAAGCAACCTCCAAAGATTCTTATTCAACGTATTGGTCGGTTCTCTTGGAATGAAATCTTCATCGATTGGGGCTAAAAAATTATCCAGTGGTCCCTTGTTCTTAGCCGACATACCAGTGCAGTCAAAGCCGCGCCTCAGGCGTGCTTTGCTCCTAGGTGCAGGGGCAGCGCCTCAGGGCACTCCAGGTGGGACGCAATTCTTAAGGCACGTCTTGAAAAACTTGTGAAAAAATAACATGTTTAGACTATTTTTTGAACTGTTGTACTTTTCTTTTACTGTTTTCTCTCACTCACTCAATTCAAAGTGATTGCAACCTAGACATGGGAGAAATTGAAGCACACATGTTTATCAATGTAGAAATCTGATGTGAATATATATATATATATATATATATATATATATATATATATATATAATTTTTGTGCCTTGCGCCTCGAACAATTTGTGCCTCGAGTATGCCTTTGACTACCTTGCTACATACGACGTCCAATTTCCTCAACTTCTTCCTTATCCATATATATTGGCATGTCTATTTTGTACTTGTTCTTTATTTTTCTCCTCTTTATGCAATTTTGGAGATTCATATATTCGTAAATCTCATCTCTTAGCAATTGTAACTTTAGGACATTTTCTCACGTCTTTAAACTTTAGAGTTTTGTAGTTGTCTACAAGATGTTGCTTAAATCGTTTGATAACTCCTTTGGATGTATGTTCACAAAAATCACATTTCACAATTTCTATCTACCGAGTTTCTATAACTCCAGCCCGGGTCCGATGAAGGCCTCTCACACGATCGTATTGTAGTATTTGGGGTTAACATGCTAACAATGAGTCAATAACAATCAACAAACAATTAACAAATTAACTTGAAAAATTAGTAAACAGTAAAAATTAACAATATATAATATATGTATAATAATAATAATGTTATTATTATTATTATTATATTGTTAGTTTGTTAGTACTATTGATGAAAACATATATAGGAAAAAAAATCAAGTCCTGAGTTTATGGTTGAATCAAGGAGAAATAAGAGAAAACGTTTCAATAAAATAGAAAAAGAACAAAAAAAAGTTTGACATATCTTTGAGTCTTTGACTTGGTGTTGAACTTGATGGGTTGTTATCTTGGAGATGAAGTGATGAACTTGACGAGACATGAGATGATGGAGAAGTAGAGAATACTCTCATGGTCGTATGAGGAGATAATGGAGAAGGAAGCCCAAAAGTTAGTTGATAGTTTGGGTTGCTAAATATCCCCTAGTTAAATCTTTTTTGTTACTTGTAATTAAGTTTTAGTTTTCAAACACATACGTTAGTCCATGGTCATTGGATTATTAAATTTTTGAGTCTCTAGCATATTACATAATTATACTTTTAAGTATCTGGCCCCACCCATTTATAATTTCTTAGTAACAACTAATAAGCCCAACTGATTTTAAAAAAAAACGCCCAGCCCAAACATCGCCTGGGCCTGGGCACCATGCGCCCAAAGACGTTTTGGGGCACCACACACAGGAGAGGAATGCCCTATATAAAAAAGTGCATTTTTGGCGCCCTGACGGCACCCTGAACAAAATAAAAAAATTGAGAGCAATACAAAATAGTAGTAGTAGTATGCAGTATAACTTGGACCTGAAGAACCCTAGATGCTTTATAACAAGCACAAACAGACACCCAAAAACAGGAGAGAGAGAGAGAGAGAGAGGGAGAGAGAGAGAGAGAGAGAGAGGGGGGGGGGGGGGGGGGCTGCAGTGTCTCATTGATTACTGTCTTGAAAAGAGGAAGAATGAAATGGTAAGTCAAACACATACCAGATATAGTTGTCAACAAATAATGGGTGCTTTCCAGCAAGAAATTCCACAGTTGCCTAGGAATCCACACATGCCTAGGGATGAGTGCTAATATTTTAGGCTGAACTATCAGAAACCCTTGTAACCTTTGACAAAACTAGAAACCCTACTAAAAATAGCTTATGGTTTATTTGCCCCTTGCTGTCAAAATTCAAAACCAAATACCAACATAACCTCCAAATAATAACAAAAAGATCTCAATCCCTCTCAGGCACACACATCAGCATAATTGCGACATGGTCTGCAGAAGTTCCATCTCTCACCATTTTAGCCACATCCAGATCCTCCTACCCCTCCGCTTAACTTACAACTCCGCCACCAATAGAGATGAGAGAGGAAAAAATAACAATCCCGGCCATGGCAATCCCCCCTTCTTAGTCCTGATCTTTCTCCTTTACCTCTTCTTCATGTCTTCCAATTGTACTCCCAAAACATCACCCAAGAGGAAAACCAATGCCCAAACATTAGTCCCTAAATAAGCTCAAAAAGTCAACTGAAGCTCCATTAGTGGCTCCATGCCATAACCTCCTGGATGGTGGCAACAGGGAGCCAGTGGTTTCCATGGCCATATTATCTCTAATTTCTTTGAGAGCCAAAGCATGAGAATGCTTAATTCATTGCTATAATATCACCAGCGATGCCAGGGATATGGTGTCTTCTAGGCCTAAGGTTGAGTTCTAGTCGAGGATACTGCCATTGTGACTTGCTAGGGTTGGGCATGTAGAGAAAAGGGAGAGAGAGGAGCAGGGATTGGCCAAAACCACCCGCTGCCGAGGAAGAATAAAGATTTGAGGGAGTTGTCAGAAAGAAAGATGGTTTTAAAAAATAATACCTCTTTTCTCCTTTTATTTTGTTTGTATTCTCGCTAAATTGTTTTTACTAGTTGAAAGGTACATGTAACATATTAGATAATATATGTGACACCTTAAGCAACAAAGAAAAAAACATACAAACATTAAGAAAAAAGATACAAGAAACATAAATGATAAAATTGTGAGAATCAAGCTGTTAAAAACTACCTTGATAATATAACATTAAAACTACATCGAGTAATAGTCATCAGTCTTTTATTTCAATCACAAAAGTTAAGGAACTTAGAAATTTGCTACATATCATGAACTATGCATATAAATTAAACATATCTAGAGCATTAAGGAGGTAACAGACACCAAGGTGGCTGCAAAGGGGAAGTTCTAGCTGTCCAGATGGCCGCCAAACATGAAATCCTCATAAACAGAGATGCCTAGGTGACTAATTATGGTTGCTTAGGCATATTTTGCCTTTGGAAAGTGTTCCCTGTTAATTACGGTTTGCCAAGCTAGATAAATGACATAAGGTGCATTTTATTTCAAAGAAACTATCAAAACAGCAGTTCGGATTAGTATAAATTCCCACTCATGGGTGTGAGCAACATTGAAATATTAAATCATCTGATCACAATATTTGGCCAATGGGCTGTCAATCATTATATTTAAGCTTGTTAATCACTGATGAATGCATGTAATAAGTATTAAAGAGATATCAAGAGTGTCTATTCAATCTGAATGCGATATATAATAAGGAATGGCTGGAACAAATTCCAATAAGAAACATTAGAAGAAACTTAATAAAAAAAAACAAAAGGAAGCAACTTAATAAGTTATCACTTACGTTGTTCCATAAAGAACAATCTTCTGAACCTTTGAGATGTCAGTACCACCTTGATTGTCCTCGATAAAAATGGTCAAGCTGACATAATTTCATTTTGATATAGTTTCATCAAATAGGTAACGCGAGAACAAACCAAAGAAAAAAAATGATGAATAAAATGCAGTACCTTCGAACATTCTGAAACTTGACATATTTTAAAATAAGAGGCTTTCCCTGCAATTAAATAAAATTAAAGCATGTGTGCTCTTCAATAAAAGTCTTAAAGAGGACGTATCAAAAGCAAAAAATATTTGCATTTATCATCACCAGACTAGCAGCATAGAAAGAAAATATTATTTACAAGAACCTAACCTGAAAACTTGTTACACTTACCTCAAAATTTTCTGGGGATAAAACAAGTGAGTCGCTAGGTGGGTAGTCATTAACATTGCTGCAGATGTTATCAAAACATTCAGCAAAAAGACCAAAAGCTAATACAGCGGAATTTCCTTCAAATATTAATTATATGGATACTGGAGTAGTTGTTGCTCAAAGTAAACAAGAAATACCTAAACCCCATGTGCTCTTTGTTTGCAAAGAGTTTCACTGTCCTTGGACCTGACAAATAATCCATGAACATTTTTAAATCTAACAGTATTACTATTCATAATTGGTTAATGAAAATTAACGGGCAATAAGCATGAAATATATCGTCACAATGTATAGAAGTTAATAAAAGACAGCGCTAAAGAAGCAGCTGATACTTTAATACTGAGACAACCATTAAAAGAATTGTAGGTTGATCAAGTATCTTCCAGAGGATTGATATCCTTTAGCTTACTTCTGGAATGTTATATAAGGTGGCCGAGGTAGCTGACACACAGTACCCAGTCTAGGGCTTCACGTAGGGCTGAAGCAGGCAATAAAGGCGGATCCAGCATTACCAAAAATTAGGAGAAAGGGAAGAAAAACATCTGTCAGCATGCTTGACTGTATTGAATAAAGATGTTTGCAATGCTGCAATTTGTGTGTTATGCCTTTGATGAAACTGCTGCAAAATGGGACAGGGAAGGTTGATAGGCAGGAAAAGGGTAAAGATACATACTATTATTCAAATGAAAACCCACTTTCTCGATCTCCGTGTTCTCTCCCCTCGCACACAAGAACAGAAATATAGCATCTAAACAAGATAGTGAGAAGATGAGTAAACCGAATAATAAAATCCATGAGTAAAGCTATGCCAAGTTTAGATACTAGCTCCTAAATATCTAATTGACGCTTTATATATCGTTGGCACTAATTACGCACAATTTCAGGTTTCAAGACTTCAATATCCCAGATTTGTTCTCAAGTTCTTGTGTTTGGTACTGAGACCAATTATTATGTAATGAGCAAACAGTGATAACTGTACATATACTGTATGTATTTATAGGCAAACCAAGAATTCATAACTGAGCTAGGCATTCATATTGCAGGTGAGACTTATAGGTAGCCTTCACTTTTAACGCGGATGGATCTCATATTTACTTCGTGTAACAATTTTCTTGGAGTACACGATTAACTTTGGCAAACATAAATATAAATCCAATCCAATTAATGAAATTGGCTCAAATATTTTCTATTTAAATAAATAAGTTAAATTGAGGTGCAAGGAAATTAATGAAGTTAAGACACAATAAGTTCCAACTGAAGAAACAGGCTTGCAAGAATCCAACCCACACAAAATATGTCACTATCGTGCCTCACCCAAAATACTCTTCAAGTAATAACTCCTAAATTTCCAAACCTAATTGCCTTTAAAACAAGATTAATATTATCTATATGGGAATTGGACCCTCCTTATGAGTATTATCTAAAGAAGTAGAGAGTCCATTCTTGGCTAGAGCTTGTGATCTCGAGCTCAAAAAGCTCGAGTCACGATCTTTTCGGTTAGCCGAGATCGATCCAGCTCATAAATAGCTCGGTTCATTAATACCCATAGTTTTTGTAGCCCACCTGTCATTTAATTAGGAACTGGTGACTGAGAAAAGTGAGGTGCGGTTGGCCTCTATGAAAGTGGGCTGTTTCATTAGAGTTTCACCGCTCCTCTCCTTCCATTGCTAGCAAATTCAGGTAGAGAAGAAATAAATATCAAGAAAGTAAAGGGAATAACTTAATGCATGGTGGCAATAGCACCTGGAGAAGACAGGTGTGCGCTCCTCTTATCTTTTGGTTTGGTTTTTTTTCCATGGGATAGTATCGGTTCATATTGGCCAGTATTGTTTCATTTTGGTCGAAAGTCAAACTCGAACGATACTGGCCAATACATTGCTTCTGACCACATATACTGCAACTTTCGATCAATACCAATATTATGGCTGTGCTGTAAATTGTCTACCATAAAGACCTATCTGATATGGTCAAAATATCGGTATAAACTTCAAACATTGCTTTAAAGGTTGCAAAGTCAGTAACTAAAATCAAATCTCTGAACATTGTTGTGGACCCTACTTCATTGAATGTAGCAGAAACATTTGAAGATTTCAAATAAACCAGGATGGTAATCCAAATTATACAACACATAATTTTCAATATAAATATGACCTAGGAAAGATCTTCATTCTTAAAGTTTGTGGTCGTGCCCATATCTTACCATTCATGAAACTTATAGGTTAAGACTCATTTTGTGTAATTAATTATATGTGTACCATTTTGATTCATGTATGGATCATGGACATGTCATGATTCATGAACATAAGATTATTTGCAGTTCCAGCACTTCAGAACAAGCTTTGCGGTTTCGGTATCAGAATCGCTTTTGGAAGAATCGGAACCTTCCTATGAGTATCGGTATCACTGGTTTCCGCAGTTTCTCTGGTTTATGTAGTTTCGGATCGGAGTATCGGCGTTCTTCATTTAGGAAAGCATAAAATGATAAGTATTTTAAAAAATCTAGAAAAACTATTTCATACATTTAAACATAATTTTATTTATTATGTCTCATTAGTTGTAAGTGTAATAATACCCAACATTTTTGAATCATTCACCCACAATAGCTATTATCGTTTATTTACTTGGTTGTAGACATAGTACAACCACAATAAATAGTTCTGAATGGAATAACATTAATATGGATGAGTGTTGTGAACTTACATATATACAACTTCGACAAAAGGTAACCGTTAGTGTGTTGCTAAGGAATCTTATCGACATACTAACATGCCGTTCTTAATCAACCGAATCATTGTGTTGCCACTAACTTTTTCATTCAATTGGCTGGGAAAGAGAAACCCAAACTCTGCATCATCCAGGATCAGCAGTGATTGGTTTCGGATTTACATACCAAAACCAATATGATACAAAAGATACAAATCGGTATCAACCGATGTTGCGAATTATGTTTTGGAACTGGTCGACTCGGGTGGACTACCAAAATAAATTGTGAAGCTGAAGGCTTAGTTGAACACGAGTTGAGGGTGAAACCCTGCCACAAGGTTTTGGGACACATTTCTTGCCGACGGACTTTACATTGATCAAGAACTTAGCCAGTAAACTCGATTTTTTACGACTTTTAACTAGTTGAAAAAGTTGATTCTTTTACCAAGAGCTTTCATGGTCAAATATTTGGTTGTACTGAAGTTTCACTAGGTTACATAATCGAATACGGATAGAGAGGCATGTATGCAACCAAGGAGCAAGCTTTCTAAAATAAAATACCGTACGAGCCACAAGGGGAAGAGGGCATGTATGCAACCAAGGAGCAACCTTCACTGTACGCGCCACAAGGGGAAGATGATAAGGTTAGCTAGTGCTCAAGGCACTTAAGAACTACAACTGCCACATTGGCAAGTTATCCAATCATTTGTCATTAGGAATATTTGAACACTATGAAGTCTGTGGATTCTCTGAGATAAGCATTAACCTAATGGGACAACAAATTTCCTACTAACCATCATGCACAAACCAAGGTGATTATCAAGTACCCATCACGTGAAAACTTTAATAAAAACCTACACACAGAAGTTTAGCAATTCACAATTCAATCCTTCCACGAAGGGAGCCGATTGTGCTGATTAGATTGCAATGTTGGGGTGCAATCGGCGAACCTAGTAAGAAACGGTATAACTGGCAAGTACGTGTGAATCCCAGAGTCCATAAAAAGCAGCTTGGGTAAAATATGCGTAAGCAATGCTCTAAAAATTGGATTAAACACCAAGTAATCCAATAAAATGGTGAATGGTTTAAGTATTCCATGGCGGCGTATTTGTGATTAGTCTGCCGCATCATTTGATTTATTGGTAACAAACCATGGTCTAAGTGCCTAATGAAATTGCCTACTTAACATATTATATGAAGCTTCAAAATATCCACTTGGCATACCCTTGGAAGGGGTAAGTTTATGACATAGGATAGGGTCCTAAATACTACACATACACTGCAAACATAAAAAAAACTATGCTCAAAAGTTTTGTGATGAATGATGTCAGGTAAACAGCATAGTTTGCAGTATTGGACGATACCGATCCGATACGGCCGATACCGATACGGTTTGGCATGTCCCGATCCGATACTGACCGATATACCGATACTGACCGATACCGACATTGAAGGTCTCTTTTTCAATCAATTCGACAAAGAAAATAAAATGAAAAATACCAATCAACAATGGTGTAAAAGCATAGTAAGGTTGTCAAAGCATGCAAAAGAAGAAAACCTATATATCATATGTAATCCAATTGGCAAAGGTGACTACTAGTTTCATTCAATTCCAAAATTAGTAAGAAATAACACAAGAAATACATAAAATTCTGCCTAAAAGTATAAAATATTGTTTTCTAAAAGTTTAATAATTTATTGATAATTATTTGCTTTCGATACCCAAAAATGCGATATTTCGATCCGGATATCGATTCCGATTCCAATACCGATATTGCGAACCTTGACTATTAAATGAATTAACGAATAAACTGAATCTATGTCACCCATTACATAAAAAAAAAGTTTCACAAGAATAACTATCAGAATTTTTGAACCAAAATTCCAACTTCTATAGAAGACCCATTGAAGAATAAGGTAGAGCTATTGAAAATGATAGTATTTCAAGTTTTCAACCACAACTTCCTTCAAATATCCTCATATTTCCAAGGAGTCTAGTTACGGGATTGCTGACTATCAATTTATTTTTGGAAGGGGGAAAAAGAGAAGGGAAAAAAATGAAACTTTAATTATGCGAAAACCAGTTTCAAGTCTTTCCAAATGGGCTGCTCTTAGAAGCCTGGTTACTATGCTAGCCTCCTATACCCTGTTCAGGCACGGTTTGTGTACGATAAAGCCTATCTTGACCCATACATTTGACCCCTCTGTCAGTTCTGATTCTATCTGAAAGATATCGACCTGTCTGCAAAAAAAAAACTAACCTGAACCCTAACTAGAGGCAGTGAGCTTACTGATAGTCTTGGAGAGGCAACCTACTACGAGGGAAAAGCGAAGTAACATGCTGCTTCAGGTTGAACAAGTCAATTTTGGTCACACCAAGGTGAGGAGATAAAGGCTATCATTGGTGACAGATTTCTGTGAACACCAAAGGGGAGAAAATACAATTGAAGGACGGTCGAGTTGTTGGGTTATTGTGTCAGCAAAGAGGGGATGGAGAGATAGAAAGATCATGAAGCTGGCAAATCTATTTTTCTGCAGTCACAAATGATTATTACAGGTACCAGGAGGATATCAAGGGGTGTCAGTGGTAGAAATGCAAATAATCTTACGAGGTTTCAGATATATCAAGTTGGTCCAAGGGGAAGCATATGACATTGTGGTGGATTAGGTTATCCAAGTTGTTAAAGAAATCATGCCACCAAGAGCAGCACATCATGAGAAACTCGGAACTAGTCAAATATGATTAAAAAAAGTTTCACATGATTAAATTTGTACTTCTTCAGAGATCATAATAAATATGCCCATAATTGGGACTCTTTCAAACAGAAGTTTCTGGAGGCTAAATAAGAAATACATTTAGTTCAAACTTCATAGACCACTACTAAATCACTTTGATGGCTCTATTCCATCTTAGTCCCAGACTTCCAATGGCGCTGATTCCCAAAGTCATTCTTGTAAGAATTTAATTCTCGAGGTAAAGGACTGCATTGTCGATGGCATGGTAATAGTTATCTTCCTCATTTGCATAACTAAGTTGTTGACGGCACGGTAATAGTTATTTTCATTATTTGCATAACTAAGTTCATTGACATCAGAAACTTTGAATGTGCAGAATTTGTTATATACAAACCCCATTCGAACTGAACTCATACGAAAGTAGACTACCTCGACAAGATATACACAATAAGAGGTATATTGGTGGTCATTACTGATCAGGGTAGAATTTGCCATGTAGGCCCCATTTACTTACAGGCCGAGATTTGTGAATTGCAACGGCACACCGATTACATATGAAAATTCATTTTAGGAATCCTATATATGAAAAAAAAATGTTTCAAAAAGTCGAAAACATAGAGAGTAAATTATGAAATAGTAGTCTAGGTAATTTTTGCAAACATGTTTATGCACTGTGCATAATGAAAAAGTACAACAAGAGGGGATAAACAATATACCAACACGGCTGATTTTAAAAATTGTTTAAAGTAACACTGCAGTATCGACCGATATCGATATGATACGGTTTGGCATCTCCCGATCCGATACTGACCGATACCGATATTGGGGTCTGTTTTCCGATCAATTCGGGAAGAAAATAAAATTGAACGAAAAAGACCAATCAACAAGGGTGTAAACGCATAATAAGGTTGTAAAAACATGTAAAAGAAGAAAACTTATCTATTGCATGTAAACTAATCGGCAAGGGTGACTACTATTTCATTCAATTTCAAAACTGCTAAGAAACAACACTGAAAATACTTAAAATTATGTCTAAACGTATAAAATATATTTTCTAAACTGTTAATAATTTATTAATAATTATCTGTAAATTATAATTATCTGTTTTTGATACTGAAAAATTCGATACTCCGATCCAAAACTGCCGATATTGTCGATATCGTCGATCGTGATATTCATATGAATTGTCTGATACCGATTCCGATACCGATACTGCGAACATTGGTTTAAACATAGTTTGCAGTATTTATCGATATCGATCCGATACAGCCGATACCGATACGGTTTGACATGTTCCGATCCGTTACCGACCGATACTCGATACTGAATGATACCGACATTGTGGGTATCTTTTTTCGATTAATTTGGCAAATAAAATTGAAAGAAAAAGACCAATCAGCACAGGTGTAAAAGAATAGTAAGGTTATAAAAGAATGTAAAAGAAGAAAAATTATATATTGCATGTAAATAAATCAGCAAGGGTGACTACTATTTCATTCAATTTCAAAACTGCTAAGAAACAACACTGAAAATACTTAAAATTATGCCTAAATGTATAAAATATATTTTCTAAAATGTTAATAATTTGTTAATAATTATTTGTTTTTCGATACCAAAAAATTATATACTCCGATCCGAAACGGCCGATATTGTCGATACCGCTGATCCCGATATTCATAAAAATGGTCCAATACCGATTCCGATACTGCGAACCTTGGTTTAAAGACATGCAAATACAATGCCCTTGAGGTGGTGGACCAAGGTAAAACACTTTAAGTATGTGACGTATTAATGGCAAATCAATGAATCATTCAATAGTATTGTAATTTTGTGCACCAACAGATATGTGATGGCCACTAGTAAAGGTGACACTTAGGTTGAAGGCACAAATTCCAAGGGTTGAACGCCCTACTTTTTGTAGGAAAAAAATTTTCTCTACATTATTTTCTACTAAATTTTGGTCCAAGTACTCTTCGTCTTTCATGTCAACATTTGGAAGCCAAGGCTGCAGCTTCTTCAAGCATCCAAGATGATTGCTTCACGATCATGCCATATACAAAAATTACCTTTCGCAAAAGAATAATACGAAAATTACAGTAAATTGCATACGTATCATCAAAGCGCATATGCAACATCAACATTTTGATGGCCGACTACCAAGAGGAAAACTGACCGATATTTCTACTCTATTTAATCCCTACACCTTACTTCCTAAAAATGGGCACATTTACGGGCAGTTTCTCTAGGAGAAGAAGAATCACACTTTCCATGAAATAATATTTGCAACCTTCTTTTTCACATTTCCAGAAATAACTGATATTATCAGGTATCCATCCTGCTTTGGACTCATCGCCTAATATTTGCAAGGGAAACCATTGTCTTCTACACTTCATATTCTACATGGTCATCCAAACCCGATTAAAAATAAATCTAATGTCTCCTCCCTCCTAACCGGTCATCCAAACCTTTTAAAACTAAATATAATGTCTCCTCCCTCCTACCCGTTCTCCATTTCTACATGATTCAATAACAGCATTGTGTTCGTATGGCCTACTCTGAAACAACAAATCTATCATAAATTCTACAACTGGGCACCACAAGTAGCACCATCTCGCCAAAAGAATCGCTTGTTTAGTATCTTAGGGTCTGCTTAGCAATTGTGTGCGTAGCGGTTATGAGATATTTTTAGAGTACTGGTTATGAAAGGTTTTGAGTGGTACAATTTTGAGTGGTTTTAAGTAGCGGCTTTTAAATCAGTCAAACCATGATTGGTAATTCATTAACGAGCGGTTCTTGAAAAAAAAAATTACAAGAATAAAATTACCTACATGTCCATATATAAACAAAAGCTCTCCCAAAGTTTTATTTCTGATTTCGAAGTCTGCTTGATGCATGATTCTAGAAGATGTCTTTATGGATGCATATCATACAGTGTTCGACTTCGGCAATAACCAAATAGGATTTGTGAATGCTGCATGAAAGAGAAAGTTTTTGTGTATAACCTCCACTACTTAATTATATTTGAAGTGTGTAGCAATATAATACTTGATTTATGCATATCATAAGCATTTGTTATAGAAATTTGATTTTGGAAATTTCGAAATTTAGGTTACTAGTAATTATAATTATATATTTTTCACTGATATGGGGTGTTTATAAAGATATTCAAAATTACATTACACCGATTTTGGAGGGTTTTTTAGCCAACCAAAACCAGCAGAATTTTTTTTAAACACTTCATAAACGGTTGGTTCAAAAACACCCCAAAACCGGTGAAAACACCGTTACCAAGCAGACGAGCCTTAGTGTGCTAAATTGAAAGAATACTGACTAACTATTTTGACGAGGTTCTCCATTGGTAGTCGACGAGCAAAGATCCATGGAAATCATAGCACTAGTACAGCACAGACACAGCAGCACGGACACGTGATTGGAGTGTCCGTGAACCCTAGGTCATAGTGAAACGGTTACTGCTTCTTGTTCTCTCACCTTCCTCCTCGGGCCCCTTGATGACGACGGAGTGCAGCTTGATAACCTGGGTGAAGGGGATGTAGATGAGGAGCTGCTCGTCGGCGTCGCTCTCCAGGTGCAGCCCATCGTCCTCTCTGTAACCCTAAGATTACGAAATAAAGAAGAGAGAGAATAGGTTCAGGAAAGGGGAGGGGAGCCGGAGATTCGGAGTCGGGAGGGGTCGTGGCTACCTGCTTGAGAGCGTTGGCGTAGGCGTGGCCGGAGCTCTGGTTGAGGCACTCGACGCTCCTCCAGTCAATGAAGTCGACGAGATCGACCTGGAAGAAGAGGAAGGAGAATGGTGAGGAGGATTAAGAAGTTAGGGTTAGGGTTTGGGGTTTGGAGAAGAACCTGGCCTCGGGGAATCACGGAGGAAGACATGGAGAGAGAGAGAGAAAAAGCGAGGAAGAGATGGAGAAGGAAATACTTCTTTCGTATTCTTTTCTTTGAATCCCAAAAGTGCAAACGGGTCTGATTCGGGGGTTGCAATTTTGACCCGACCTGTTTGTCAGATGGGTCTGTGTTGAGAACTGATGAGACCCAAGGTCGGATGGATCAAATTTTAATGTTATCTTTAGGGATGGGCATGGGTCGGACCAGGCCATATTTGATGGACTTGGATCGTACCCGTTAGTTGGCGGGACGGAGCGGAACGGGACCAAAAAAATGTTGGAACCGGACTGGACTCGACCAGTTCAAAGGTTCGAACCAGTTCGACCCGTAGATCCAAACGGGTCGACTCGATAGAACAAATCAACTGACAGCTTCTAGACGGCTTAACATAATTGTGGGCAGATGTTTGCTTAAGCAAACTTCTATGAGTCGAAGGAACCGCTTGATTGTAGTACTTGTAAATTTGTCTTGGAAAGACTAGGACAATATCAAAAGCGTTCTAGACACTCATGGTGATAAATTCGGATGGATCAATAGCAAAGTAAATTCTAGGATACTAAATGCATATTGGTTCTTCCCTTTGTAGATTTTGATCTTCGCAACTCTTTGTTGACTTTCCTGTGTATTTGATGCGAATCAATTTGTAGACATTTTTCTCACATCTGTTTTCCTTGTGGAGGGTACTCTCCTATTGCATTTGTGCATGCAACTGGACTCATTTTATTTATGTATCAATACTTGCCTTTTACAAACACAAGTAGCAGTCAAGTTTTTTTTTCTATAAGAGATTAATGTATTTATTGTTGTTATAAAGTAAAGACAGCGTCGAGGTCTCAAGGTGGCGGCAGCGTTGAGGACTCGAGGTTGCGGTTGGGAGCATGAGAGAGGAAGACGAGGTCACGAAGGGTGAGAGAAGAAGAATTGGAATTCATTATTCACGAAGTTTTAGGCTTTTAGCCTCTTTAGGGACGACTTAAATTTTTGAACTAAAATTTCTATCCTACTATCAGAAACGGTCCCGGTCGGGACCCCATTTATTTTGAAAATATGACATGTCCCGACCCGTTAATGTCACACGATCCGTCCCGTTTAAATTTTAATTTTTAGGAACCGACTTGTTTGGACATTTTACGGTTCGAACCGGATCGGAACCGCGGGTCCTAGAACCGTATGCCCAGCCCTAGTTATCTTCCTTCTCTTCGATGTCGACCTGAGCATTCCCTCTTTTCATTCACACATGTCCATTGGCAGAACCAGTGTGTGTGTGTGTGTGTGTGTGTGTGTGTGTGTATATATAACGTGCACGTGAGTAAAAAATTTTAATATAAAATTATTATTAATATTGTCGTTCCTAGGAATCGAACTCAAGCAACCAAGTAAAATATCTCATACATTAACCACTTGAGTTATAATTATTTAATTATAAATAAATAATATCATATAGGTAAATAATTAATTATTTTTTTAAAATTAGTTAATGGAGTATTTACATACGACTTAGACGACTCAATTTTGAGTCATTTTCGAGCCTCATTATAAGTGTGTGTGAAACGAGCCTCATTATGTATGTGTGTGTGTATGAGTTAGCCGACATCTAGTCCATCCTAGCTCACTCTAGCGCCTACCTCAGTTTGAATTTCTGGTTCCGCCCTCCTGTCATTTTATCTTCCTAGACGATTAGCTCATATTCGGTGTCCATGTGGAAGAACACTAAAATGATCAACGTAGTGGCCTTAAATTGTGCTACTCAAACATCAAAACATTTGTAGGCCAGACTTGGCGGCCGAAGGGCGATCTGAAAATGTTCTCCAAGGAGAATGGTTTTTACTTCATCAAGTTCTCATTGGCGGAGGACGACAATATGGTCCTCGATAGAGGCCCTGGTTGTTCCTCGACCGAGGCCCCTGGATATTTGACTGGCAGTTGGTAATTACGAAGCAGTAGGATCCGACAGTCTCCTTCGAAAGGGATCTCCTCGCGATTGTCTCCACTTGGATTCAGTTGTTAAAGTTTCTATTACAGCTATGGAATGAGGCTATCGTACGTAAAATTACGTTTATTGTAGGTTCATCCCTACGAATGGATTAGGCAACGATACCATCGATTGACATGCTCAGATTCTAGTAGAGATAAGAGATTTACAACCCATTCCGCAAACTATACCCGTGCGGCTCCTGAATGGTCAACGCTTTGAACAACTAGTCACATATGAATTATACCCAAATTATAGCATAACATCCACAAAGCTATCTATCATCTAAGATATATCAAGAACTATGAGAGAGAAAGACTAAAAGCATATGAATGAAAGTTATGTATAGGCTATGAGAAGGAAGAATAGAATAACGAACATCAATCTCCCTCATAAGCTCCATTGACTAGGGTGTGTGGTCTAAGCTGTCAACGTTATCTAGTCAGAATTGGAGTAAGTACATATATTAAACAAGAACTATCACATGTAAATAATATATGCATATAACAACATGAATAATCGTGACTATCAAGATCATCAAAGTATCGTGTAATAGTAACATAATTATATTATGACTAGCATGAACATTAAAGTGTAGTGATCACTATATATATGAAACTAATCAATATCATGAAGACAATATATACTAGAATATGATGATAAAGGCGCATATGACTAATGCATAGTTTTAGGAAACCAGTAGCTCAACATGTGGATGACATGTGATTATTCGTTGATTCGTGGTACAAGTGAACACGTGTGAACATGGGTTAGTTTGGCTTTATCCATATGTCTACTACTATTTTCTCCATACCCGTACTCACTACACGATCACAAGTGACATGATGGACATGTCAAACATGAGGAACAAGAGAAATATGATCATTGTACGAGAATATGTAAGGATACCATAATAGAACTTCTCAATTCATGTGTGCAAACTTCTCAGTTCATGTGCACGCCGTGTTGATATAATCATGATGATATGATAACATGATAATGTTAGCTACTCATGAATCACAAGATATTATATATCAAAATATGTTTGTATAAGTATTGTACTTGCATGTTGATATCAACTAGACGAAGGAACTCAAATTACAAGCCAAGCCTAATCATGAGCTAACTATCCACAAGCATACAATATGAACCCTCAAAGGATCCACAAAAACAAGATTACATAAACAAAAGTCGAATAAGGGTTATAGTAAACATGTATATAGGTTACTTATCGATTAAGTCAACTAGGATTATTTACTAAACAAGTTATCTTGATCTAAGTAGGTTAACCACAACTAAGTTATTGCTAAAACAATTATATTATGGTTTTATTCATATGGTAGCTAGGAGTTAAGTTGTGAGACCCGTTTTCAGATTTCAGATATTTTGACTTTTCGGTATTTAATTTTTTTCTTGAAAAGTGTATTTATATCGTATTCGTATTTTCTTGGAATTGTTTCTCGATTTTTGTGGTCAGATTTGGGTTCGTAGTTAGTATTAGCTACCTTATGCTTCTGGTTTCCATTTCAACAGTTTTCTCGGTCTTTGTGTCGTGGTATCGCAAGAGTGAGATACTCGACTTGTACCCAAATCCCCAACTTTTGGGAGTTTTTCAATGAGCTAACTATTTTGGATTGGAATAATGACTTGTGCAACTTAATTAGTTTCTTGGGTTTTGTGCAACAATGGTTGTTGGATAAACCACCCTCGACTTGTATATGTCCTGGCTAATGACCATGAACCTTGGACTATGATTGGTTTTGAATGGATACCCAAATCCCCAACTTTTGGGAGTTTTCCCATCCTGACAATATACCTTCGGTATACCGTCGAGAGGAACTTGTCTGGAAAGTTTTAATTATGACCGTCGAATTTTGATCAAAATGTCAGGATTTATTCCTATGGATTATATAGGATAATTTATTCTCTCATTAATTCCAAACCTTTATCTCTCCTCTCTTTCATCTTCTCCTGATCTTTTTTCCTTTTCCTCTCGATTATCTCCTACTTTACTCCTCCTCCCCTGAGATCGCCATGGAAGCTCAACCTCGCCTCGGCTGGCCCTTGGAAGTCATCATAGAGAGGAGCGAGGCATATGCTCGCAATAGCTAGTTTGGAGGTGAGCTTGAAGTCCATTTCCTAGCCATAGACACGCGAGAGAGGAGACATGAGGCAAATATACCTTGCTCACTGACTATAGGCAGTGCCTCAATCTGATTTATGTTGTTTTTCTAGACATCGGACACACACCCACACACGAGCTCCTATTGTAATGCCCCGCTCCGCGTCGGCATTATGTATCAAGGTGAGTGGGCAGAACTTTGTTCTCTGATTCTTGCACGCCTTAATAATGAATCTGAGTTTTTGAATACTTATTTTCATAAGAGAATGATAGAACCTACCTTGCATGCTAATAAGTAAACTCACCTTGCTTGTCTTTGAAACGATCATGTCTGCTTAACTAAGAATCTTGAAACGCTTGTCTAAGACTAAGTGTTTGCATGAATATGTTCCACTATCGCCTATGCTTCGAGAGAACCATATCGTGTGCTTGAATGTGTTCAAAGATAAGACGGCTTGCCCCGCAACAAAGAAATATGGTCTGATGGTTCGTCTCGTCTGCATCCTAAAGTTTATTTGATAGTGTTTCATGCATTCGCATCGGTCGAACAATGGCTATTGGTGGAAAGCAAACATGTGTCACGGCTGCTACAGAGATAGTGGAAAGCAACCATGTGTCACGGCTGTCAATAGCATCAGATAAATGAGTCATTGGTTAGCTGGATCAACCGCTGCCGATCCTGAGATACTCGGGGACCGCACTGCATATAAGATAGTTCATTGTGTTGGCTTGGATAGAGGACCGCCCCTAGATGTGCATTTGTGTTTATATGTGTATTGTCCCTAGAGTCTTTGAGTATAACTCACCAGACACGCTGCGTACACCCTGAAACAGAACAATCGGCTTGTCTTGCTTGCTTGCTTTCTTATATCGAATATGAAACTCTGTTTTTAAAGATGTTTCCAAAACAAAGTAATATGACTCCATTCTTTTGTTGCATGTAATGAACATAGGTAAAACTAGAAAGATCACTAGTAATATAATATTTTATAACATGATTACTTAGTGTTGGTTTTAGTAAATGCTTGCTTCTGTTCAGTTGTTTATTCTCACCAGTACTTATAAAAGTGCTGACCCACCAACAGTTTACTTGCTTGCAGGTACTGGATCGTCCGAGGGAGCGATAGGCGTGCCTCATCCCCAAGACCCGAAAATTCTGGTTTCGGTTGCCTCGAGTTGCTATCGTATAAGGGGGCATAATGTATGAAATGATGTCTTTGTAAACAAAGAACCCAGTCCCTCGATTGCCCCGAATACTCAGTTGGCTAAATGCATAAATGCATTGCAACAATGTCCCTCCGCTGCTTACTCAATTGATGCGATGATAGCCAAACTTAAACGATGTTGCCTTGTGCGAGCGCAACCCCAGACTCGCACGACATCACGTCCCGGTATCAAACGGCCATACGCGCCCCGCAGGAGCGCCGAGGTACGGTGATTCGCTCTGGTGCGCCGAGGCACGGTGATTCGTGTACGGTCCACCGCGGGGGAACGGTGGTCGGGAGGCCCTCGGGGCCGGGGCGTGACATAATGGTATCAGAGCGGATTTGATTCTTTGCCCAATCTGTTGCTATGACCCTGAGATTTGCTCGATATAGTATTGCAATAGAGCGTTCCATACAATAAGTTCATAGATATTCTGAGATTTGCTCGATATAGTATTGCAATAGAGCGGATTTGATTGATGCGATGATAGCCAAACTTAAACGATGTTGTCTTGTACGGACGTAACCCCAGGCTCGCACGACATCATGTCCCGGTATCAAACGGTCATACGTGCCTCGCGGGAGCGCCGAGGCACGGTGATTCGCGTCCGGTGCGCCGAGGCGCGGTGATTCGCGTACGGTCCGCCGCGGGGGAACGGTGGTCGGGAGGCCCTCGGGGCCGGGGCATGACACCTATGACTCTATACAAGTAGTATTTTCTTGTGTCAAATATGGAATTTGTGTCTATGCAAGTGAGTTTTAGAATTTGTAATGGATTTATGAGTTTTTTGTGTGTCTCTTATCACTAGACTAATGTCATGACACTTCGTTAAGAAACACGCCCAATCTCGTCACCGGAATCGAGCTCGACACCTGTATCAGCCGTTTTGACACTGGAACCAATTTTTTGAAAAATTCGGATGTAATCATCTTTTTATTTCAGAAATTATGAAAATTAATTCTTTAATATTGTGGAAATTTTAATTTTATGCGATTTAGAGGTTTGTAAAGTCGAATTCCGAGTTAAAATAAATTTTATGGTCAAAATAAATTTTCAAATTTATGGATTTTGAGCTGTTGTCAGCATGTTAGTATACCGTCGGTATACCGCCCAGACTAAAAATAGCCCAAAATTAGTGGAGTTTTGAGTTGTTTGAGTTGGGGGGGTTCGTATACTTTTGTAATGATTTTTCTTGACTTCTAAGCTTGTAACCAGGAATTTATAAGTTGATTTCTTAGTTATATGTTCTCATTTCTTGTATAATGTTTTATTTATCCTTGTGACACACATTTATAAATCCCACCCTTGCATTATACCTCTTGTATGGATATTGTAGTTCTTGCGTGTAGTTCGCTCCTATAGAGCGGGCACGCACTCTTATAAAATATCCACGAGCACATATCACGATTTCTACCAGTCATGTATGTCATACTTGAACAGTGACGCATGGTCACTTCAAGTCAAGTTCAAGACTTGTATCTTGTACTCGTTATATGGTTACTTGTTGATATTCTAGTAATGTGGTTTTTTTTTTATTGGATGTTTGAAGCCGCCTGCATTCTTGGACTTGTATAATTCTCAGTGCAAGACTGTAACTCGAGATGGATAGCGTGATTACAATCCAATACGAGTACTTATCCAGTCCAACATGTGTACTGTGATGTGAGGGTAATCGTAGGTGATAGCTCTCGATTATCCCGATCAATGCACACGTCATTCTAGGACGATTCTCTAGTCTCCACAACTAGAGAATCGATAAATGAACATGTTAGGCTGTTAGGTAATTAACTAGTTTATCTCATCTAGATTATTGGAAGTGAAGGATATATGTGTTTCATGCAACCTCGTTAGCTCGAATTTCAACAATATGGCAACCCTGATTGGCATGGACCCATGATCCTATCTAGTATGCAGTGTTACATGCATTATAGACACAACATGTTTACTTTTCTTGCGCTATTATGGCGAACACCTCTAGTGTATATATGTATAATTTCAAACCAGGGATGTCAAGTATCTGTAGTGCGCGAAAATGCGTACTTTCTCGACTTGCATATATTGTAATTAAGATTGTAATAACCCTAGTTAGTTAACATTATGAAGCAGTGGGTTCATGAATGGTTATGTATGATTTCTAGTTTATTCTTCTTCCCAGGTTTATTATCGATTAGCGTAGTTGGGTGCGCATTGGTAGTGCGTGACCTCGACTTTATCATTATTAGTGTAGTATGGTAGGAAACGTAGTCTGACTCAAATCTAGTGTCATATCTTTTGTACTTGTTTGGTGTAGAGATGGTTGTTGGTCTATGTCTAGTCTACGATTCATATCTGGTTCTTTTATTATTGATTGGTGGTGTATCTGGATGGAAAGTAGAGTCTACCATGGACCCAGCTTCCCATATCTTGTCATTGTCTGGTGTAGAGGTGGTTTCTACCCTATTTATAGTCTATGATTCGAAGCTATTTTTCTTTCTATCATTTATGTAGTAGCTATATGTTTTCCCTGTATTATTTTATTTTAAGCTTTCTTTATAGTACTTGCTCGTCGAGGTTGACCCTAATACTTTTGCATGACCAAATCTTGTACCGGAGTAGGAGGATCTACCGTCTCTTTCGTTCGATGGACCGCATCCGTAGGATGGCGGCTTGTCACAACCCGCACCCGGTGTAAGGGTACAAGTACGTGGGTACGTCTAGCCTATGTCGCAGAATCGAAGGTCTCCGTACTATCTAAACATCTCACACAATAAATATAATGTACCTGTCAATGATATCTCAACTCCAAATGGAGGAACAATATGATATAAGATAAATGCTAACCAATACTCAATCACAATATAAAACTAAAGGAGGATAAAAGCACAATATGGAATAGAATAGAGAAATAAGGAGTCACAATACATCACAAGTCCAAAACCACTAGTCTAGGCACAATATAAGTCTCAAATAATATATACATGCTAAAAGTCTAATAATGAGACTAATACAATGTCCAAAATAATGTCTAAGGCTCCTCGGTCACTAGCACTAAGTCCTCCTACTCTAGGGGAGTACCCTATAGTGGCTCACCATCCTGCAGCCCGTAATAAGTGGGACACAACTCCTCTAGCCAATCATCTGGAAAAAAAAATCTAATCATGATTGGAGCGAAGTACAAAACTCTGCAAGCAGTTCCAAATACATGGTAGATAATATATGACAAGCAATAGAAAAAAATACAAGATGCACAAGTAACTAGAAGTGGAAATATAGCTGGAACAGACAGATAAATACAATATGCATTAGAAATATAATACATGCAATAGGAAATAACTGTAAGTAGAGAAACTAGAATACTAGCTATGTGGTTTAGATCGCAAGTTCGTTATGTGATTGACTTAGGTTGCACATGAGGTGAATAAGGTAACTCGACTGTACGTGATATGTACAATCGACATACACATGAGATAAATAGGGCTTGATCACATAACTAACTTCTACTCCTCCTCCCCAACTAATACTCATAGATCCAATCACGACACGTTACGCACATGGATACGATATAGTCACACTAGCAAACGAAATAGTGGATGCACATGAAGCACATGAAAATAATACCCGATGCACACGATGAAATACATGTATAAGGAGTACCCGCTGAACACGGTAGGGGATAATATCTCCTGACATGATCCATATAGTACCAGTCCTTGTAACAATGTGTCAAAATTAAGTATATCAGTTCTATAACAAGTGATATATACACTATCATGAAATAAAAACTAACAGAGATATGTACTCGCCTCTGGTCTTGAGCAAAGGGTGTATCTCGATGTCCGAGTTGGTGTCACACACACATAGATATGAATGTCATATCAAATTAGTGTAATAAAGTGATAATGAGCTAAAATGCATTAACGTGCTCTTCTAGGCCATTTCTAGTAAACTGGGTCCATCTAGGTCAAACTAGTCAATACAAGTCAAACTAGGCCACTAATTAGCTAACACTAGCTAATAACACTAATATCTATAGTTTAAGATACTCTATGTATCTATATATACTAACTAGTATATAACTTAGCTAACTGACATGACACACTAATTGACACTTACACTAACTTGGTTTCAACTAACCTTAATGTCTAACTTCCCTCAGACACTCTAGTATCAGTTCAAATGATACACTGATCCCCCATTTACTAACATGACTGATTCCTCCTCAAGTTACAGCTGCTCCTGCCCTTGCTAACATTGTTGTTGCAGTAATGCAACATTTCCCCACAGTTGTTGTCCCAAATATGTTACCTGCAATACTATAATTAGGTGAACCTTAACAACCCTTTAACTGACACTCGAGCATTCCCTCACATCCAACACTTAACACAGCCTTCACCTCCCCTGTCTTGATACTAACTGACACCAACATACATTATTTAATACACTTAACTAACCAATATTGCCTACCCAAATACCTGGTATTACACATGTGTGCAACGCGATACTTATCAGTGTGTATTATCTGATACACACTGTTGTAACCAACCTTCACTCTCCACTGATATCAACCTATCCCTTTCTAACTGAGCATCACCCAACTCAGGTGCTAATGAGGCTAATCTTCAGTTTTAGTTGATGCAACCTTGCAACACGTGTGTCACGCCCCAGTCCCAAAATGTCAGGAACTAGGCCACGTGTCACTGGCCAGCTGACACGTCACTAAGGGCTTAATCTATTTTGAATAGACCCATAGGGACGTGCTACGCTGTCCTAAGATACTACAAGAACAACATAGGCAAACTATCTCATCCACAACAAAATGTCAGAAAAGCAAGTGCTGAATATATATAAAAACTGAGTCTGATACAGTACACAACTGGTGAGATTACAAGCCTACTACAAAAACTGATAATAGCGCAGAAAAATCAGATAGACTAAGCAGTGTCTATCTGATCAAAACATCTCCATCTCCAAGTGGCAGGCCTCTAGGGTCAAGTATTCTCTGAGGGTGTCTCCTCGAGCTCCTCCTCGGTAACACATCTAGCCTCCTGATCAGGGCCGTACACAGTGGGGGTAGAAAGCCTCGTCTAGATCTGGCAGGGAACCAGGTCCTCAGTGGGACATAACAAGATACAGAAAATGACATGCCAAGTATGTAAATACTGAATAAAGAAAATAAATACAGGGTGCTAATCATTCTAAGTGAAATACAAGTAAAGACCTTATAGTACGCATGGGATTGTATCGGCTAGACATATGCTGACGTAGTTCACCAATCGTGGGGACTGGCTAGTATATGTGTCATATGCCCCCTGACTCAAGAGAACTCTGCAATCGACCATCATGGTACGAAAGTATAAAATATTTATGGAGGGGGTGTCCCATACGTCTACCAGTTATCTTTCCCATCCCAATGAAACTAAATGTCAAGTCGTACATTTCATGAGTTATTCTAATCCGTGATGCAGATCACACGTACTGGTAGCTAATCAACTACGCAGCTCGCATCCCAATATGCATTGCAACCATGTTGCGTGTTCCCGTGTTAGGGTCTAGGAGAATATTAGAATGCTCTCACAGAAAAGGGTGAGTCTGTAAGACTAAGTTAAACATGCTTTTGTCAACGTATCAGTTGACTGTACCCAAGGCAGTCTCGGGTAATCATGGTATATGAAATATAGGAACAAAGCAGATATCAATAATTGAATTTGAACATTAACTTGGCAAGGTATACTTGCCTACTCCTTGATAGTACTGAAAACCTGATCTCCCAGTCAGGGTTGAGGGTGCTTGTGACTGGGGGTCACTGGCTGTGCTGAAGTTGGTTTCTGTTAAAATAGACAGTGTTCGTAAATATCATGGCTGTGATATAAAGTATATATATATACTTATATACACATATATAATATAGATATATATATATAGTATGTATATATATAGATATAATATATATATCAGTATATATAATATATAAAGAACAAAAAAATACAGGTATAAATATATTACAATTATAATAGTAGCAGGGTATATCCACTGCTATATATATATAATAATATATAATATTATCAGGGTGTATCCCCTGATATATATAATATAATAGTCAGGGTATATCCACTGAGATAATAAATAAATGACAGTACAAAATTTAAATACATACATAACTATATACTATACTATATAGTACATTTAGATAAAATGAATTTACAGGGCAAGAATTGTAAATGTATATATAGTAGGCTGTAATATCCAGCACATATAATATTATAGATATATGTAATAAATTAAAATGACAGTACAAGAATTTAAAATATATAATATATATTTAAGCTGTATTATCCAGCTGGATATAGATAATATATATATATAGATATATATATATATATATATATATATATATATATATATATATATATATATATATATATAAACATATATAATAGGTGCAGGAAATTAAGTGCAGAAAAATAAAATAAAAGAAAAAATGCATAGTATATATATATACCATATGATAGTATTTATATAACATATTATACATATATAACATATAGTATACATATATATATATATATATATATATATATATATATACATATATACAATTTACATATATAAATATATATGTATAAAATATAGTTATATATATATATAATATATATACAGTATAATATACTGTAAATAATAGTATATAACATATATATATAAATATACATATATACATATAAATATACATATATATATACCTATATATATACATATATATATACATATATATACATATACATATACATATACAAATATATATATAATTACATATATATAGGGTTTAGGGTTATACCCTCTGACAGGTGGGCCCTAGGGGTTGTCGACGGCGGGTGGACGGCGGCGGAGCTAGCCGGAGGCGGCCGGAGGAGAGGCAACAGCAGCAGTGGCTGCTAGCAGCAGCAGCAGCAGCTGCTTGTGGGAGCTACGGCGGCGGCTGCGGCGGAGTAGGCGGCGGTGCAGGGTGGGGGAACGGCGGAGGAGAAGGTGGCGGTCAGGTTGGTGGTGGTGGCGAAGGTCCACGACGGCGGTGGTGGAGGCTGGAGGCCGTCGGAGGTGGAGGTGGTGGTGTAGTCGGGAGCTCGGCCGGGGCACTGTGGAGGTGAGGGCGGCCGGAGGAAGCGTCGTGGGGCGGTGAGGGGGTGGTCGTCGGAGAGAGGAGGTCGGGGCGAGTCGGTAGGTGGGGTTGGTGGCGGTGCTCGGTGGCCGGAGGCGGCGGTGGGAGTGGTTCGGGTGGTGGTGGCAGTGGGTGGTGGTGTTGGGGGTTTGGGGTTGCGGGGGCTGTGGCCGGCGGAGCAGGGTGGTGCCGGCGGTGGGGCTTGGCCGGAGGGGAGAGGGGGTCAAGGCGAAGGGTTGGCCGGAGTTGGGTGGCCGGCGGTGGTCGGAGGGGAGAGTTGTGGAGTTTGAAAGGGAAGAGGGTAGGGGTTTATATAGGGTTTGGGGTGGATGGTATTTCTGTAAATAAGTGGAAATCCAGGGTTATATTGGTAATTTGATATTTTATGATATTTTCACAGGATTTCTCTGGATTCTTATGGTGGGTCCCTCACACCTATGATCTAGCCAATAGGATTAGGCCACCTAGCATGCAATTTTGCATAAAGACCCCTAACTTTTCAATAATTGCATAAATGCATGAATTTAGTATTTTGCGTAATTTCGTAATTTACCTGATTTTAAATACTGATTTCCCGAAATTCTAAATTGTACAAAAATGAGGGAAAATAGCTAGGGAAAATATTTTGGACAGTGTGGGGTGAGTTTGGGTAGATGCAGGGTCTGATTCTGCAGGTGATACGGATCCTCGTATTTATTAATTAATAAATACTGCGCACGGTGTTCACTAATTTTTTAGAGGCTATTAGGGTCATAATTTCTCTACGGTGTCAATACACTAATTGTAGTATATTCAGTCTAGAATATTATCGTATTTTTGTTTGGGCAAAACAGGTGCCTACTGGTCCTCAAATCTCTAGGGGTACAGAGATGGGTAAAGAGCAGAAAATTAAATAGGAAATAAATACGTACGTTTGTAACGATATTTGTACGACTAAAACGAAGCATCAAACAAGGTTTCTGGAAGTTGCACAAAATACAGAAAAATAGTCTAACAAGTCTATGGCAGGTATGTGAAATTTGTTTAGGGTTTAACAGTTAGTGGGATATCCTAATTAATTGTGTAATGAACAGGTGCACAATCAATAGATTAAATAAATAAAATTTTAAAAGTTGCTATAATTCTAATTAGTCTAAACTAATCCTAATTTACTGAAATCTGGTCGAGGGAGTTTACAACGTGTGCACAAGCACCCTGCTGCCACACTTCAAATGCCTAGGTACCCGAGCCCCCAAACCAACAAATACTCCTTGTTGTTGCTGTCCTCTCCATAAACACACCACTTGACAGTCAAGGTAGCAACTGCTACAAAATCTTGTACTGAAAACAGAACATGCCTTATACACCCACAGACATACTTGTATCACTCGAGCAACATATACACACCTGATCACAGTGCTCACTGTCACATTGAGCTCCCCGCTTCCAATACCAACACAGAACTCACTTATATATATATATATATATATATATATATATATATATATATA
Source organism: Iris macrosiphon (assembly GCA_036927795.1). Classification (NCBI taxonomy): domain Eukaryota; kingdom Viridiplantae; phylum Streptophyta; class Magnoliopsida; order Asparagales; family Iridaceae; genus Iris; species Iris macrosiphon. Next base: position 188,501,237 of record JAYESA010000007.1, on the reverse strand, counting down.
TATATATATATATATATATATATATACTAATTGTGGGGAATTTTGGATTTTGACACGGGTTGGATATGTATCATGGGTATTTCATAGTGCACATTCAAGCTGTTTGGTGAAATGGTTATTAGTGCATGTGTTGTGTTCACCCAACCTTATATATATATATATATATATAATACATCATAATATTTTTTTCCAACTAAAGTAACTTGCTACGATAAGAAAAAAGGAGTAATGGCAGAAAACACCCAAAATGAGCCCCGTATCACACTGTATCATACCGTGTCGTGATACGGCCTACTCGTATCTATTTGTGAACACGTAGCTAGTTTTTCAGCCCCGATCTAAGTCTAATTAGATCTAATTGGTCTCATGACACACAATTGATTTATCAATCTCGTAATTCTCCTTATTTGGACACAAATTACCATGTAACTTTCACAATACTAGCCATACAGACTCAATTCTTGATCCTATGGGTAGCCCTAAGCCAATGTATGATTCCTAATGGTTATGAATGATTTGAAACTCAAATTAGAGATGAATTCAGATCTATACCTATTGGGAGATGGATTTTCAATGAAATGCACAATGTACTCGATCCGGACACGATATCCTTGCCACAAGCTCCTCTTCCTAGTGCTCATTTCTAATCCAAGCTCCAATGCTCCTTGCTAATGAAATTGAGAGAGAAATGAGGATGGAATGAGAAATTTTGGTGGAGGAATGAGTCAATTTGGGGAAGAACACAATTGGGGATCTAAATAAAATAAAGAATGAAGAGGAGAGAGAATGCCCCCCCTCCTATAGTGGTCGGCCCCCTACTTACTTCCCAAGCAACACTCAAAGACCCATATGCCCCTCACTAATACTCATGTAGGTAATTAATTAGGAGGGCTAAATTAGGAAGCATCTAATCCTAATGAAAGTTTAATTAAATCACCTAATTAATGAAGAGAGTTGAGTTTATGGGCCTAGCCCAAAATGTTGGATTCAATATTGTCATGTCAAGTCTAATTGGGTTCACCAGTGTCAAGTCTAAATAATAGACTAGCCCACTATCTATTAATAAATAATAAAAATTTTAATAAATAGCACTATGATAATTATTAATCACTAGAAATAAGTAGATATTCAAAATGACCAAATTACCCTCATTTGGAAAAGTGGGGGTGACACGGCTCACAGACAATGACATTGGGTTTCCTTTTCACTCACTCGCTTTGTATATATTCTTTTGTGGCATTATTTTTGGGAGCATGTTCCCTACGATATATGTCGGCGTGATTGTATGATCATGTATATATTGTACATGTTGTGCTAGTATTTCATTCTGATGTACTAACTTCATGATCATGTATTGCATTTTAGACGCCTTACTGCTCTACATGTATGATATACTCTTCTTGATACTTGTTTGCAGGAATTAAGATTCAGGATTTGTCAAACCCTAGGTTGACGTCAATGGCACGCTAACATGGTCTCCTACATTTCTATAGACAACCATGATCGTTATATAGAGTACTAGCGTACTCGTATAGCGTAGCTGGCCTACGTCCGAGCGCCCCCCGCTCTCCATTATCCTGGTTTTGGGACGTGACATAAGTTTCCATCTCGAAAGTTGCACATCGGGACCTATGATGCGCAAACCGAGACGTTTGTTAGCCAGAGCGTTAACAATCTCAATTTGATGATTTGTTTGGTCGGATTGCATATTTCAACAACATGATTCTACTAGAATCGATGGATCTCATATTCAAAGCATAAATTTTAAGATATCACAATGTTATGATATAATCCACAATTTAAAGATGGGGTGATTTAATCTAGCTAACAATGTTAGATTGTTATGAAAATTTATACACTGTGAGAAAATCTTGCCAGGATCGCAGCGAAAGAAACAAATTGAAGATCCAAAGGTCGAACCTTCTGTAAAGTCAAAAATAAAGAATGTAGACATCAAACAAAGTTTGGGTGATGCAGTGCATGGTCAAAACCTGGATGATATAACCGTAGAGATTAAGCTAGATAGACAAAGGAATAGTCACCTGAAAATGAATTGCGAATTAAACGTTAGATGGCAAAGATACGACTATTAGAAGTTCAAACGATGTTCGACACACACACACTAAACACGTCGCACCATTATAATCATTTTTCGTCCATCAAACGTTGTCGTGGTCGCGCCAAAATATCCACAGACGCAGAGTTATATGCCACGAGCACAATGGTGATGACGGATCACAAAATCGACAGTTGAATTTATCAGAAGGAGCGGGCAAAGACAACTGCTACAAAGGTTGGTTGTGTCCTACCTTGGGATCGTAGCAGTGCTCATGCACGCTGCTAGGTGGCCGTGGATCACCAAACTAATGTTCAGGCTAAAGGAAAAAGAGAGCGGAAGAGGATATATGAGGGTTGGGTTGATTTGGAGGCCGACGAAGTGCCAAAAATACCTAGGACACTAAGACGGTACAAACCGAACATAGGTTGAGGGTGTTTCTGAAGTATACACAATGAGTTCGATGTTACTAAGTTTATATAAGGAGAGGGTTTTAACCAGGTCATGTTAGGACTCGAGTTCAAATTCGAGTTAAAGTCGATAAAAAAGAATCTACATTCGATTTGCTTCTTGCTTGTATCCTACGGTCTGGAGCGAGCATAGCGGATCTTTACGAGTTCGCTGGTGACAAATCGACAACGTTGGATCAAGCAACTGTTGGATCAAGCGACTGTGTTTTAAATCGTCACTAGACCCCAATGGACATTATCTTATGACATAAATTTGAGTGGGTTAACGGATTGGTGGTAGAGGGTTCGACACGAACCGCTAATCAAATTATAAGAAATTGTCTAATTAGTTGAGGAAAATAATTTTTAATTTCAATTGTTTTCAAATTATTGATATATTCCTAAAATCTGATTTAGGGCTTAGAAAAATAGCAAATAATTTTTTTTTAATTTTTATTCTAGAAACTCGTTTAGACTATTAGAATCATGCTTATAAAATTTTGGGTCAACCCATGATCATGACTACTCACAGTAATTTTACAAGTCGCTAAAACTTTGTTTCCTTAGTTTTTCTAGGTTATTATTTCACAGAAAAGTCTTATAAATTCTCTAAAATTCCATAATTATTTTTTGAGTCTTCCTAAGCCTTACTTGAAATTCTCTACTATATACGATTTTGGTTAACAACTTTTACGCCTATGGAGACGTTGTCTTGGTAATTCTAATAAAGTCTAAAATTCACCCAATTCTCGATTCGTATTTGATTAGTGTATTATTAGGGTTTCTATAGACTTTGTTCAACTCCAGGGAAGATCCATATCATGGAGCTCAATTTCAAGGTTGGCTTGAAACCTACTAGCTTAAGTAGGAGCAATTTTTTTACATCTGATCCATAAGGATCGTTAATGGTTAGTTTGAAGTATGAAAAAGGATGATGTAGAGTTTGATGTTGGAAGATGAAGATGGGTAAAATATGTGACATCCTTCAACTTTAATGATGTTTGTAACTACCCGTGTCAGACTTTCTATTTTAAGATCCGAGACGAATTATAAAAGTGGTGTCCTCAAAGCTTAATGTTCACATAACTTATTTTTTCATCGACGATGATACAATAATATTATCAACATAAAATTCAAAAAAATAAAATAATAAACAAAATATAATATCCAAAACAATATATTTTATAATGAAATACTGATAAAATTAAAAATGTTCTAAACCGAAAATTAAAATTATAACTTTCTTTGTTGTTCAATTACCAACATACACACAAAGAAAGAGATCGAAAGAGAAAATTGACAACGACATAAGGGTAGAGAAGATTGAGAGTATCTGACTGTTATATTGACGGTAGGAAAGAAAATTTTGACAGTGACTGCAATTTTTTTTTTTTAATTTGACGAATTGACCTATTTCTTGATATTCTACTATATGACGTATAAATATCCTATAATAATAAAAAGTTACACGGACTAAAATGATTAGAATGAATTTACTGGAATTTTTTCTTTAATTAGGCTTGAATACAACAGACAATATAAATATTGGTGTCCACTAAAATTTTGGGCATGAGACATCCGCCTCATAAGTCTCATATCAAGTCCGGCCTTGGTAACTACCCTTAACTACAAGGAGTTAGAAGAAATCTCTACTATAAGATAGCTTAAAAACGACTCAAAATTGAACTGTCTAAACCATTTATAAGTATTCTATTAATTATTTTAAAAAAATTAAATAATTATTTAACTACCGAACATAATTTATTTATAACTAAACAATTCTAACTCAAGGGATTAAGGTGGAAGACATTTTTCTTCGTTGCCTGAGTTTAATTTCTAGAAATAACCGTACTTATAATACATTCATATTTAAAAAAAAAAAATCAATCATGTACTCTTAATGATTCGGGAAATTCCGTTCCAAATAATAATATTCAAAAAGCTTATGTTTAAATGGGAAACATTTAAAGGCTTATATCGAAAACAAGTCTAATTAGATTAGATCACTTTTGTAAATAAAATATAGTAATAAATATGGTTTGCTCTTGAGACTTTTCACCACTTGAGTTGAAAGCTAAACGAGCCACTAGTTTCCAAATTCGAATTTTGTTAACGTGGCATTAGTTTCTAAGTTTAAAAACCGAGTAACACAAAATAAAGCTAGGAGAACTTTCTACAAAGTTTCTACTTTCAATGTTTGCCAAACAAGCCATACCATTATTGATCAACAACAAAAAGAAATACCACCTGATTGATTTTGACAATGTCAACAAGCCCTTCATGGAAGAATTAGCTATTGTCGCCAATAACAACAACAAAGACAAATCAAATACTATAAAGGAGAGATTTTGTTAATATCAGCTGAACGAGATCAACAAGATGTTGATTGCTGAGATACTCACACCGATGCGGAAGTCACCTACTTGGGTTGTAAATATGATGTGCATTTACGTTTTTGTTTCTTTCCTTCTCTTATGTTACAGAATCATAGACCTGAACAACATAATATGAGAAATCTTGAGCTAAAATATCTACACCAGGTGTCATTTAAAAAAAAAATATATCTACAGGTCAACCCGACCCAATTTTCTTTGAAGTTTGGATTCTACATAGATCTGACCCCAACCCGACCCATTGACAGCCCTACCTGAAGATATTCAAATTCCTCATGGAGTTCCCTCCTGCAGTTCCCTCTTATCTGTATTGGCACTGCAGGAGATTATGAAATATTAACATTAGGAAATTCAAATCCTGTAAAATTTACAATTAAATGGGTCGTGAATAAGAAGATAATAACAAAACATCTTGTGTATGCATGTAATTTAATCAGTAAATAATGAAACCAGAATTCTATAAACTAAGGGAAACAATTGCAGACAAATAAATACATCTGACCGCTTGAGGAAGTGGTGTTGATCACGTACCATTTATAGTTTCAACCACCAGCCTCGCATGAAAGAAAGTGAACAGTGAGAAGATAATTGGGATATTTAGACTTTGGGTCTCAAATAATTTCCGAAATTTGTGTTTGGGTCTCCATAATATACATAATTAATATTTAGGTCTCAAAAGTGTCACTAATATCACCAAAAGTGTACCAAATGTGTCACTAATAATTTTTGGTGACACTTTTGAGACCCAAACACTAATTATATATATTATGGAGACCCAAACACAAATTTCAGAACTTATCTGAGACCCAAAGTCTAAATATTCCAAGATAATTCGTCGACCAAAACACTATACTTCTCTAAGGTAAACAAAAGACTGCCTTGTTATGCATGAATAAATACTCAGACCGTCGAAAGAGCAGCTCAAAATACTCAACTTCTTCAATTGATTAGAAGCTTAAGTACTGGACCATACCACAGCAAAATGTCTAGACCCTTATTTTCCATTGCCAGATGGCTCTAAATTCTGAAACTCTCACCATGTAACCAGCATGCTTTCTCCATAGTGGAATCTGACTGCAACTAAACTCAGGCATGTCGGGGAGCTCTTTGTGCTATACTTTGAGGGTACACTACAGAGCAATGCAAAAAACGAAACCAATGGGGCTGGAACCTTAATGGGCCTTGCTTGTTATGCTGAAAATGTGCCATCACAGTACCTGTAGAGTATGAGAAATTTATGCAAATGGTAAGAGGGTTGTATACGTGACCACTATATATATATATAGGAGCCATAAATAGCAAAACCAATGAAGTTTTCTCATATGAACACAGTTTAGCCAATGGAAGACAGCATTCACAATGGAACACCAAATCTCATATTGGAGTTACAGCTGTATATGCTATCGCAACAGCATGAGCTTTCAGCATTCACTACATTCACAAAGTTTCATTTTAACTGTATATGTTGTCACAAAAATATACCAATAGTAGGGGCATATATATATATATATATATATATATATATATATATAAGCTAAGAACTTTAGGGAAGACAAGCTGGGGGCAGAATATACAAGTTGATTCTTGGAATATAAGTTTAATAAGGTTTATCGAGGTAATTGGGGAAAAAAAAACTGTATTAAAGATAAAAGGATGTGAAACTTGGTATTCAATATCTGAGAGAATACCTGTTGCTGAACTTCTCGAGCGCATCAGATGCATAGAGCAGCGTTTCATTGGCCTTTTCCAAAACCATGTAAAGTTCCCTTCCTCTTACAACCTTTGCAATAACCCAAGCATTGTTTCTGGCTCTAATACATACTTCCAGATCTTTTTCATGTTCAGGATTATCCCTTTTTCCTATGGCCTTCTCTAGATCTACCTCTTCCCTTAGTCTATTAAGGGCAAGTAAGGACTCCTGCAATATACAGTAACCTGTCATAACTACAGCAAGGATCAGTATTCGAATTACAGGGTAATAAACTTGTGTCGTGACATTATTAAATAGTAGGCTAAGAGTGATATAGCAGCAGAACAACTATTAGGTCATAAATTATTAAATAATAGGTCATAAATTGGAGAGCAAAGAACTATTGACATCGAGAACAACTATTAGGTCATAAATTATTAAATAGTAGGCTAAGAATGATATAGCAGCAGAACAAAAAGCTTCCTTGTGATGGGTGGTGAGGGCTAAAGACATGAATAAATGCCAACTTAATAAATGTTTTGTGCTCCCAATATTTGTGAAATCAGTTCCACGGAATTTATGTGAAATGAAGCCATTGCTTTAGGTCACACAAACAATACAAATTTTCATGTCTTAAATGCGTAAAACATCTCCAGGAAATGATGTAGGTAGAACATGCTTTACAGGTACTACTTTGCTTTTATTTTTTATTTTCATTCACATTGCACAGATGGAGAGCACACTGTCCCTTTCATATACTTGAAAATTAACTATAAAAGAGAATATTTCACCTTTTCATACTAATTAAGACCGTTGGTCCAGTTTAATAAAACTTGGGAGCTACTTATTAAGTAAAATCTAGCAAGATTTTATTGCCATAGGAAGATTGAAGAACTTCATGCAACATCCACAAAATCCCAGCAGCCATGCCATAAGTCTTTTACAAATTCACCTTTAATGACAAGCCCCACCTCTGGCATGATCATAAATAAATTCCTATGGAATAGTAATAAGCTCGAGGATGACTCTGCTGATTAGAGCTGTTTGTAGCATACAACTCTTAAGAATGCCTTTGTGACTAACCAAATTGTCCTGAATCCTCACCCACTCTTCTTTTAGGATCAATACAATCAGAGCATAGTCATTTAGTAGTGTACACTTGCTGACCCCATTCGGAAGATCAGTGTACAAATTTTAAATTTTACTAATGAACTTCTATAGTTCGGCTTTGAGCAAACTTCATATGAATAGCATAATATGCTTACTGAAATTAATACTAGGTTCTACAAATTTGCAGGTATTTGTGTCACTGAGGAAGGAAGAAATCACAAGCTAAAATGTTGTACCATTTTTGTGACTACTGCTGAGGTTGTTTGACACCAACATTTTACAACCATGTCACAAGCGTAAAAATGAGCCAAGCCAAGTTGAGTTTCACACATTTAACTATATCAGCTCAGTACTTTGGGCTTGGCAAAAGACTAAGAAAAGACCAGTAAAACTGCAGTAACTGTGCTCAGAAGAAAAACATAAGCAAACATTGGATAGGGGTTAATTCAAGTTGCTAGATTCCGAAGGTACCGATTAATAGTAAAAGAAATGCATAAAAATGAGGGATTAATTCAGTATGTTATACAACATCTATGGATTAATTCAGTATGTTATACAAAATCTATTAGAAACTGAGCATAATCTGAATTTATACCTGAAAACAGAGAATGTTGTTAGATCATAACATAAGATCAACCAACTCAGTTAACTAATAGCACCTACTTGTATTCCACAAGACAAACCTTTGTTAGAGTTGTCACTTTCCCTGGGGGTGAAGCCCTTGATATTCTTCTATCATCATCAATCAGCAAGTAGCGATACCCAGCAACATGATATGCATTTTCACCACCCCATCCTCTGGATAGTTTCTCTTCGACATTTACAATCTTCTGAGATGCCTGTGCAGTGAGATGAACCAACAAGAGTGAGAAAAATCATTAATCAGGAAATTTCAAAGTTCAACGGTAATTTAGATAAGAACTTGAACAGGAAAAATTGTGAACAAGAGTGCCATTTTAGATGCAAACTGGATCTGGACTAATGGGAAATAGTTTGAAGCAAGATGATTACACATTACCAACATAACTTTGTACAAGCTAAAACTAATCAAACTAATTTCAGATTGCCATTGTTGAGGCATCAAAATGCAAGTTTTAAAGAAAGTTGAATAATATCCCTATCATTATTGGGTTAGTTCAAAAGATGTCGTCCAGAAAAGGAAAAGAAGGCGAACAAAAAAAATGCAAGAATACAAGAAACGAATAAAAGGAACATCAACTCAGAAGAGATTACATTTTCTACAATTTGTTTCTTCAACAAAGCTAGGGTTTGTCCACCATTTGCCAACAACGAAACAGGGACAAGGAGGATTATTGTCAGGCTCCTATGCTGATAAACACAACGACACATGCGCTCCTCAGTTTCTTGAAACCACACCGTTGGTGACAGAGAAATCGAATTACCACCTTCTGAATCCCAAATGTCCGGAATAACAAATCCATCCTTTCCTCTAGACCATTTGTGACGTTGTAGAGGCCTTGGGATGTGAAATATTTGGCGTTGTCCTCCAGGAGAAGTATCACAAGATGTATAATGAGACTCCTCTACTGCAGAAGTTGGTATACTTGAGATTGCAGCAACATTAGGTGCAGATTTTGCCCTCTTCAAATAGGACCAAGAAGAAATAGTGGAGGATAAAGCATGAGGAGTCAACCTCATAACTGCATATGTGAATATATTTGCAGTGTCATCCTACCAATGAATCACAAGGGTTAAATCCTCATAAACATAGCATACCCACACTAAAGTCCTACTTAGAGAAAAAGAAAGGAATGCCATAAAATAAATTAGTGCAGGTTATAACAGGTCAGGATAGGCAATACCACCGTACAGGAGAAAGCGTTGTAGACACCAGCAGGTCTTGAAACAAGATCAGCGAATTGCAAACTGTGTTCCCACCAGAAGATCCTAAAACAGTGATGAGTGACTGCAAAATAGAGAACTCAGTGCTAACTACTTATCCTGGTAGTCACAAGAAAAATACATTTCAAAGCAATTGCTCCTAGAGGTCAGAGGCATATCATGAAGTGTTTTAGAAAGCATTCACTCAGTGGGTGTCTTATAAGACTTCAACCACAACAATGCTTTGTCCAAATCTACTAGGTTACACACTTCTTTTTAGTAGTTTAAACTTTAAACACAAAGCAACCTGTTACGAATTGCAAATAGAGAAGGCTACAAAATGCCTGATGCCTAAGACATTAAGTGATAACAGAAGTTGCAGGCTAAAACAAAGAGAGTACGATTTAATATGAAAAATACAAGAAAGTAACACAGGAAATGAAAGCACAAGCACACAATCAATTTGCAACGTAGTAGTATTAAGTAATTGATCTGTTTTCTCCAAAGTGTTGTAACTTGGTTTCTCATATAACCAACTTAGCACAAATAAAGCAACTTTGACAAAAAGTAACTAGTTCAAAGAAGATAAACATAGGATACATAGCGTGGAAGTAAGTAAATACATAGTAGTGAAAGGCACAACTCGCAGCAAGGAGCACCAGCGATGCCTCACACCTTACTACGCGAGGCGCTTTTCTCCAGGTGCGCAACAAGGCGTCGAAAAGAAAAGACGTGCCTTATGTTTTTTCTTTTTTCCGAAAAACTTTGAGGCAGGGAGATGGCCCTTGCCTCATACAAGTGAGAGGGAGGTAGCTATTTTCACGGTTGCCAAAGTTGGCTACAGTTGAACTGAAAAAACTAAATTTTACTAAAAACGTGGTAGGGAGATGTACTAAAATTTACTAAAATTTGTGTTCATTTCATTTTGTTACTTCTTATTAGAGAACACAAATTCTTGTTAGTTCTGTTGACTGCTACTGATAGTGCAACTGTTGCTCTACTAGTTCACTTGGTTTTATTTTAGCATATTTTTGTTGGTTTTAAGATATTATTGGTTTTATTTCTTACATTACTAATTTATTTATTTATTATTTATTTATATTAAAAAAAACATTCGCCTAGGTTCGCTCGGACGTGCTTCTTAAGTGTGCCTTGCGTCTCGAGCGATACATACCCTTTTGTGCATCGAGTGCGCCTTTGACTACCTCGAGTAAATATGGCTTGGGATCTATGTTGCACAGGCACGAAAAAATGGCGTCCATATCCGCATCGTGTACGCATATTCGTGTCCATTCACCGAACGTAGGTGAATATATTGTATATAGCTAAAAAAATCTGTATTCCGTATATGTATCGTGTCCTTATCTGCATCCGTGCCTGTATTCATGCAACAAAGCTTGGGATCAATGATCATGGATAAACAAGGCACCTTCAAACGGTATTATACCATATCTACTTGTTGAAACAGACCTCTCTATGGCTGCAATCTAGTTACTCTAACCAACACACATATACATTAGGACAATACGTCGCTACAATGTAAGCTACTCTAGATGATTTTGGAACAGAGAGCTTCAATTTTCTAACTTATTCAAATCTATTTCTGATGTCTTGATATCAAAAATTGAAATGTTTTCAGCAATTAATCCATGTCTGATTTATTTAATGATAATGTTGAGAAGCAATCTAGCACCCAATTAGACCGGTTCAGCCAAATGAACTGAGCACAACAAAGGTCAGCTCTAGTCTCCAGCCAATGTTAATAGGTCACATAATTGGCTAGCTAATAAAACTAAAACTGAAACTAATCAAGTCCACTTCATCACCAATAAATTAATAATTCAACTTCATGAACGCAACAACGCAAAATAAATGTGCATGGCTGTCATGTCCTAAAGTTCTCTAATTCAGACAAACCCAATCATGAATAGCAAAGTTAATCTGAATATTTATGAAAGTCGATGTTTTTCAATCACAATCAGCACTAGGGAAAAAAACTTCACATATAAACTTTAAACCCCCAAACCTGAGTTTCCGTAGTTTATGAAAGTCGATGTTTTTCAATCACAATCAGCACTAGGGAAAAAAACTTCACATATAAACTTTTTTGACCTGTACTACTATTACATCAAACTCAACCACAGCCAATAAGGTAGTACAGGTCAAAAAAGTGAAATGAACATAAACGTAAACATCCTCCATGCACAGGCACAAAACCAATACAAATATGACTGAAACTACAAATACAAATTAAACTTTAAGAACTCCACCCTTTACAATAATATATCTCCCAATTTTCAAATCATTCTATGGTCAATAAATGCCCAGACATCTGTTGCCCCACAACATATTAGAGATGGAACTCACATCCCATGCTAGTCACTAGAACTTGTCCTCGCCAATTCAGTCCAATATTCATATGAGCTTCTTTGAATTGGCATAGCAAAATTTGGTGCATTATTCTTGCATTCATTCATCATAACAAGCATTATACATTGTTACCATTATGCCATCCATATTGGTCACCACTTTCCACTTTGGATCCTCTAATAGAATGTCAAATTGTAACTTTACTGCTTCTAAGTATTGGAAGGGTACAAGCCCTCACAAATTGCGAGGTCGCAAGCTGCATCAATATATATTCCTCAAGTTCCATATCATTTAAAAATTTATAACTCAAAATTGTTAATAAAGCGAACAAATTATAGGTATTTTACATCATGACCTACCATAGAAACAGCAGCAACTGCACATATTTATGCAGGTATCATGTATGGATACGTCTCTTTTGCCGTATTATGTGTATATGTATTATGCATACAGGTACATGTGCATGCACTTACTACCCGCATTGCTAGTATGTGTGCCTATGGATGTACGTTTGTGTATCGCAGGCACTATTAGTAACACTTAAGTAATCAGCATATGACAAAAATAAATCACCTATGCAATGACCAATACTAATTAAGAGGGGTTATCAAGTCGTAGAAATATTATATTGCGAGAAAATAATATATCCCATGACTAATCAAACTACCAAATTATATTCTTATTACAACAAGATAACTGAATGGTGTACAATCGATTCTTAATAGCTATAATCACCGAAAGAAAGAATCGTTTAGTCTGGGTAATAGAACCTTCTAGACTTGGAATGTGGAATGCCTGGTGTTAAGAGTTATTTTATTTTGTTATTTATCATATGAGGGTATAATAGTAATTGTGGGTGTATTGTATATCAATATAAATATACATGAGATGCAACCTAGGGTTTGAGGCCCTTGCAATCTCCTTTCTCATATTATCTCTTCTCCTACTTTTTTTCTTCTCTCCTCTTCATCTACAAACTTCACTTGGTATCAGAGCATATATTTGAAAGTACCGTACATCCCATCCACGACAGGGCCGATCGAACTTTTCGTCCGTTTTTCGTCTACTTTTCATGATTCGTTGTTCGTAGTTCGTCGTTCGTGGTTCGTTTATGAGATCTAGGGTTTCTACAGATCTCCGTTGGTTGTTCGTCGTCGGTTGAGGTTCGTTGTGAGATCTAAGGTTTTAAAGATCTCGTCTTTCTGTTGCATCTGCAAGTATGGTGGGGGCCGAATCTTCTGGCGAGGTTAATAGTGGAGGTGGTTCTCCTTTGACTGTTATTCATAATGATGAATTGGGAAAGTCGATTACAGCAGTGAAACTCAATGGTTCGAACTATCTTGCCTGGTCCAAATCTATTAAAGTGGTGTTAAGGGCGAAGAAGAAGTTGAAGATTTTGACGGAAGAACCCCCGCTTGAAACTTCCGCTGAGTATGCAGATTGGATGATGAGTGCAGATGCATACGTTATGTCGTGATTGTGGCATAGTATGGAGCCGCATATCGTTACTAATGTTCAGTGGTGTGAGTCAAGCAAACAGATTTGGACATCTATGGAAGAATCATATTCGCATAAGCGAAACGTTGCCCATATCTATGAGTTGTACGAGTTATTGTTTAATACAAAGCAAAATGGAAAGCCTGTGAATGAATATATGGCTTCAAAGAAGACTGTGTGGGAGAAGCTGCTTCAATATTATCACGTTACTACTGATTTGAAGGAAGCTCATAGACAGAAGGAAGAGTTTCATGTTTCACTTATCCTAGCCGGCTTGAATCTTGTGCTCGAACCTTATAAAGCTCAAATCCTTGCTGGAGAGCAGTTACCTACGGTGGCAAATACTTTCTCTCAACTCAATCGTTACTTTCTGGGACAGTTCTGTGATACCGAGTACTAACTCTTCTGCCCTAGCTTCTAGTACTGTTGGTCATGGTGGTGGACGTAGTAGTGGACGTGACGGTAGAGATGGTGGTCGTAATTTTGGGCGAGGAGAAGGCCGTGGTGGTAGAGACAATGGTCGTGGTGGTGGCCGCGGTGGTGGTGGTGGCCGTGGTCAACCACGGAAGTGTAACTATGGTGGAACGCTCGGTCATGTGGAAGACTATTGTTGGGACAAGTGGGGCAAACCAGAATATGCACATCAAGTGCATGATGAAAATATCCCAGGTCACCACTTCTGCTTCCAGAGATTATGCTTCGGGTTTCAATCAGACTTCAGTGTCCGATACGTCATCTCCATTTGAACAGATCTTCTAGAAGTTGAACGCGCTTGCTAGTACCACCTCCCAACCTACTGCAACCATGGCACATGTAGGTAATCCTGCTTTTGTGGCAACCCAGTCACCATCCACCTCTTGAGTCATCGACTCAGGAGCAAGCTCTCACATGTCTGGTATAACATCTCTTTCATAATCGTAGTCCCATGAAACATAATATTATCTTGGCTGATGGGTCTACTCATCTTGTGCTTGGGAAATGTGTCATTCACCCTACTCAATCACTATCATTATTTGATTCATTATATGTGCCTAATTTTTTATTTAATTTGTTATCTATGAGCCAGTTAACCAAATCTCTTCAATGTTCTGTGACATTTTCTTCCAAATTCGTGTGTTTTTCAGGACCTCAGGACGAAGAAAATGATTGTTCGGGACATGAAAAAGATGAACTGTACTACTTGGATCTACCTGGAAAGGCCTTCACTTATGTTTCTACTTCTCCGTTGCAGTGGCATTATCGTTTGGGACATCCATCTTTGGCTAAGTTGCGTCAAGTTGTTCCTAGTTTGAGTCATGTTTCTAGTTTTGAATGTGAGACTTGTAAGCTAGGCAAGCATCACCATAGTTCCTTCCTTCGTCGTTGTGAGAGTGGCCAATTAGAGTCTTTTGATCTAGTTCATTCTGATATTTGGGGTTCGTCTAGAGTCAAAAGTCCTAAAGAATTTCAGTATTTTGTTATTTTTATTGATAATTATTCCAGAATGACTTGATATTATTTAATGAAAGAAAGATCTGAGTTTCCAAATGTGTTATCTGCCTTTTATAATGAAGTCTATGTTCAGTTTGATAAACGTATCAAAATTCTGCGTTCTGATAATGCTTTGGAGTATACTCAATCTTCTGAACAGTTTCTATGTTGATCGTGATATGATTCATCAAACCAGTTGTGTCCACACCTCTCAACAAAATGGTATAGTCGAACGCAAACATCGACACATTTTAGATGTGGCTCGAACTCTCATGTTCAATATGCATGTCCCTAAACAGTATTGGGCAGCCGTTCTTACTGCATGTTATCTAATTAATCGCATGCCATCATCTGTATTAAATAACAAAGTTTCATTTACCATATTACATACAGATATCGCACCTTTTTTCTTACCTTCTCGAGTGTTTGGGTGTGTCGCTTTTATTCATAACTTGGAACCTAATCGAGATAAGTTGGCTCCTAGATCTCTGAAGTGTCTTTCTTGGTTATTCCCGTACTAAAAAAGGTTATCGTTGTTACAGTCCACAATTACGCAAATATTATGCCAGTGCGGATGTTACATTCTTTGAGTCTACTCATTTCCTTCCTTCAGGAGACCGTTGTATTCCTTTTACAACAGATTTGATATATTTCATACCACTTCTGGTCATTCCTGAATCAATTTCTGTCTCCATTACCCCTTTACAGGTTTATCAGAGATCCAAGGACAGACCAGTGGTTCTGCAGAATTCAGCCCTTAACAAATCAACTTCCGTGCCTAAGGTTTCAGCTCCCTTCACCACAGATCCAAATGATCTTCCTATTGCTCTCAGAAAAAGAAAACGCATTTGTACCACAAAGAATAAGCATCTCATTTCTAACTATGTTTCATTACATCGTGCTTCATCGTCTTTTCATGCATTTGTTGTTTCATTGTCTTCTATTTCCATTCCTAAAACTTACAAGCAGGCTATGTCATCTTCTGGTTGAAAAAGTGCAATGGATGAGGAGATGTATGTTTTACATCAAAATCAGACTTGAGAGCTTATATCACTTCCTGTTGGAAAGCAGGCTGTGGGTTGTAGATGGGTGTACACTATAAGTATCATCCCGATGGTTCTGTTGAGCGCCTCAAGGCACGGTTGGTTGCCAAAGGATATACTCAAATATATGGTGTGGATTATATTGAGACTTTTTCTCCAGTGGCTCGGCTGAATTAATTTCAGATTCTTATTTCTGTGGCGGTTAATCTCCAATGGCCTATATATCAGCTGGACATAAAGAATATTTTTTTGCATGGTGACTTACATGAGGAGATTTATATGGATCAACCACCGGGATATGTTGTAGCAGAAAATGAAAAATTCGTATGTCGATTGAAGAAAACATTATATGGACTAAAACAGTCACTCGGTGCTTGGTTTGACAAGTTCAGTTCTCATTCATGACTTTCGACGTATCACATCAGATCATTCAATATTTTGCCATTCTTCCTCAGCAGGTATTATCGTGTTGAATGTTTATGTTGATGATATCATTATATCTTGGAGTGATCATGCTGGGATTGTGGACTTGAAGGCCTACCTTAGTCGCAGTTTCATACTAAGGATTTGGGTCTTCTTCGATATTTTCTTGGAATCGAGGTTTGCTCGATCTAAGAAGGGTGTGTATCTTTCACAACGTAAGTATGTTCTAGACTTGCTCTCCGAGACTGGAATGTTGGGAGTGTCGACCAATTGAGACTCCTATGGATTATCATGACAAGCTTGATGCTGACATGGGAGAGTTATTTGAGGATGTTGGATATTATAAACGTTTGGTTGGCAAACTTATATATCTTACTGTTACTCGACCAGACATCACATATGCAGTTGGAATAGTTAGTCAGTTTATGCATGCCCCTCGGCAACCACATTGGGAGGCTATCTTTTGCATTCTTCGATACTTGAAGGATGCACCTAAAAGGGTTTGTTGTGCAAAACTTCCAAGTTGCTTACGGTGACGGGGTTCAGTGATGCTGATTGGACAGACAGTAGCAGTGATAGGAGGTCTACTTCTGGCTATTGTACGTTTGTGGGTGGCAATTTTGTCACGTGACGTAGTAAGAAGCAGAATGTTGTGGCTCGTTCTAGTGCAGAGGACGAGTACCGTGCGATGGCTCATACAACTTCTGAAATGATGTAAGTGCAGTCTCTTCTTCATGAAATGGGGATTATGATTTCTATTCCGATGGAGATGTATTGTGATAATCAGTCGGTTATGTTTATCGCAAGTAATCCGGTGTTTAATGAGCGCATGAAGCATATCGAGATTGATTGTCATTTTGTTCGTAATTTGTTGCTGAAGAAACAGATTGTCACTCCTTATGTTCGGTCAGAGGATCAATTAGGTGATATCCTCACCAAACCACTTGCTCGTCGTCCATTTTCTGATTAATATAGCAAGTTGGACATGTCTGATCTATAAGTTCTTGCTTGAGGGAGAGTGTTAGAGTTATTTTATTTTGTTATTTATCATATGAGGGTATAATAGTAATTGTGGGTGTATTGCATATCAATATAAATAGACACGAGATGCAACCTAGGGTTTGAGGCCCTTGCAATCTCCTTTCTCATATTCTCTCTTCTCCTACTTTTTTTTTCCTTCTCCCCTCTCCATCTCCAAACTTCACTCCGGGGAATTAGCAATTTACATTCCATGAACAAGTCCATGGGGAGTGTGCCACTAACCAACAGAGTTCACATCTACAGGGGAAAAAAAAATACTGTACACAGTTTGTCTTTGGCCAGACAGAGGACAAGCAGATCCAATGTGGACGAACCGGAGCTAGGATCACGATTTTAGCAATTCCGACACTATACAGGTCGAAATAATTGTTTTAGCATGGACTTAAACCAAATATGAGTAGGGATTGGAAAAAGGGCCCCCAATGAAATGATAAAGGACAATTTGCTTTTTGCAATTTTTTATTGCATGTTGACACAACACTCTACTCCCACCTGTGGCCATGAAATGAATGGACAGAAATCAGTTCAATTAAGATTTAGAACATGAAATTAATATATGATATTGTAGAATGTGAAGAGCTGACTGATCTCGTGGTAATATTTTTGGTATAGTTGTTTGTCTGTTTGTCATAAGATCTCGAAACCTGAGATAACCAGAACTCACAAAAAAAAGGTGCAGATTATATATATATATATATATATATATATATATATATATATATATATATATAAAATTCCATTGCCATTTTTATTTATTAAGTTATGAAAATGAAATGACACTGTAAGTGAACACATCTGGGCATGCATATAAATGCATGTTGTGCTTCTCCATGTGCTTTTCCATGTGCTTGTGTACAGGGCAAGATGAAGAAAAATTAGACCTTATATATGGGGCATGAATATAAACATCTTTTATCCTCAAACTATTAGCAATTTACTGCACCTGAATTTCAATAGCCACTTCCCTTGATATTGTCAACATCTGAACAGTCCCTCGCTCCCTTAAACATTCACGAAATGATGGCATTTGGATTCTGTTGCCAACATGAAATTCCGCTACAAAGAAAGACATTGCTAATAAGAGAACGAAAAAAAATGTAAGTAGTGATTCGCACAGTGGCAGTATATCATGATAAAACAAATGAAGCCTCAGTGAAAAATTGCATCCAGTATGATATTGGCATCATTGCAGATCAGCATGGGAAAGCGAGATAAGAACATAGAGAATAAATAGCATGACATATTGATAAAGAGGAAGTTTCCATACCATTTATGTAATCTGTGACAAATAAAAACAAATGGCTACGAGCAAGCTCACCACTGGGTTGCTTCTCAAGCAAACCCCGAAAAGTACCATGAAACATCACAAAAAGAGAATGTATTTCTTTGAGAGTATCCCGTAGGGCATCAAATCGCCAGATCGATTCAGTATCTTTTTTTTTTTCCAGTACCTGCCAGCAGAAGATTGGTGCTACTGATTAATAATCACTATGTTAAGTAGACTAAGATGAGAATCATTTCTACCAATCCCAAGGATGGCTACATGAAATACATACTAACCAAAAATCCTTTCAAAGAAACAATCACATACCATAACCATCCAAATATCTGGCTCAGCCTCATAGAAGACATGAGTGTGTTTATCTGCTTCTATGACCTCACATGCAGCCTCCGGAGAAAAAATTCTGCATGAAACTGATTTATTCATTACAAATGTGGGAACAGCTGCTACAGTCGTAAGTCGTGAAACACAGGACTCCAGCAATTAAAACTCATTCATCGGTTTATAAAGTGGAAACATCACAACATAATAAACATGAAAATAACACAGAAATTGAAATTATAATAAGAAGGAAAAGGCCCAAGGTTGCACTTCCAGTGATACAAAACCACTACAAATTTGTGATACAACCTTTAGAAATCTACAATATGGGTCAGTCTGCATGACGTTATCCCATATATATATCAATACTTATTTCTTCATGCATGCAGGCAGGTATATATGTGCGAGTAAATATTGACTATGTTATAGACCAAACCATGGTTACCTTGAGATGGAAGGCTCTGGAACAAAAACAACAACAAATCATTTATCCCAAAATTTTGGTGTCGGCTGTGTGAATTCCTTTCTTCCATTCTGCTGTGTTAAGGGCCATTAGGCCATGTCCTCTGTAACACTAACAAAAACAATATCCTTCTTTAGAACATCAATCCATGTCTTTTAGGCCTACCTCTCGGCTCCTTTAACTACTATCTTATTGCTCCTCCTTTCCGGTGCATCTATTGGTCTGAGTTGCACATGTCCAAATCACCTAAGACAATTTGCTGTCATCTTATCCTCAATTGGTACTATCTTTAATTTCCCACGAGTATACTTATTTCTTATCATATCTTCTAATGTATTCACATTCATTCCATCTTTGCATTCTAACTTCGGCTGCATTAATTTTCTAGACAGATTGTTTCTTTATTATCCAACACTCTAATCCATAAAGCATAGCCGGTCCTATAACCGTCCTATAAAAAAATTCTTTTAACTTCAAAGGTATCTTCCGATTACAAAATACTTCAAAACACTCGTCAATTTCAACATGTTTTAATTCTATGTATGAGATTCTTCTCAATCTCACTATAACGATGAACAATTGATCCTAAATACTGAAAATTATCACTTGTAAGTATCTTTTTGTTCATCTATATGTACTTCTCCCTCATTTATTTTCGTTTTTACTACTGAGTGAACTAACATTTCATATACTTCCTTTTTTACTACTAATTTTAAATTCTTAGCTTCCAAAGTTTCTTTTTGTACTTCTATTTTAGCATATAATCATTTTCTATTCTTAGCAACCAACGCAATATCATCAACAAACATCATACACAATGAATTCTCCTCCTCAATAAGCCTATGCCTAGTAATTTTATCCATAACCATCACAAAAAGGTAAGAACTTAATGTTGATTCTTAATATAAGCCAATGGTAATAGGACATGGTTCACTATATTCTCTAATGGTTCACATGGTCTTCATAACTCCATCATACATATCCTAATATGTTTCAATATAGTTACTAGGAATTTATTTCTTCTCATAATCCCACTACCTTACCACCCTAGAAACCTTATCATAAGCTTTCTTTAAGCCAATAAAACCATATGCAAGTCCCTCTTTTTTCTCTCTAAATATTTTCATTTATCTTCTAGATAATTAATTGACTTCCATAGTAGATATTTTGACGCAAAACCAAATTAGTTTTCTAAAATTCTAGTTTCTTTTCTTAATTTTAGCTCAAGTACTCTCTCTCATAGTTTCACAAAGCTTACTTTCTCGATCATAGTTATCAAAAGCGCACGTAGGACAACTCTGTGTTTTGCTTTATACAAAGTGCGGTTAGACATCAAAAGCACCTAGGCACACAACTAGGGCAAGGCAATAAAGCGTCTAGATGCACGTGTGGGCTTACTCTGTTGATTTTAATTTTTCTTTCTATTTAAGAAAATTCCAAGCCCAAATTGACATGTTTATATAAGGGGGAGGGGGTTTACAAGATCGATTTTTCTTTGTCACAAAAAAAAAGATATATAATCTAAACGCTATATTCGAGATATCCCTCTCACAAATCGCTTGTCTTTTCCAAGACAGTGCCGACCGCCCCCAACCACCGCAGTTTGGCAACCTCGACTCCATGACTCTAGCATCAACCTTGCCAACCTAGTCGACAATTGTTCTCTTCCTCTCCTACCAACCTCGTCTCAAATAGTAGCGGGTGGGGGGATACTAAAAGCCTAAAATGTTATTAATCCTAACCAAATTGAAGACATGCAGAAGAAATATTATGGCATACATATACATGTTTTTATATTCTTTGTGTTTCTTTTCTAGGCATGTCTTGCTTTTGCACTCTATGCCTAGGCTCTGAGGGCCTTAGCACCTAGTTTGCTTTTTGACTATTATAATTATGTTCTCGATAGTTATTGCAACTTTGTCTCTCTCTTATTTTTATATATGGATACTATGATGATACTTCTCCATTCATCAGGTATCTTCTTAGTCCATCAGATTTGATTGAATAAATTAGTAAGTTGCATCAATCATTTCTCACCTAAATATTTTCAAACTACAAGAGGAATATCAGCAGACCCTACTACTTTCCCATTTTTTATTTTCTTAAATGCATCATTAACTTGAAAATTTCTGATTTTATAACAATAGAAATGACCTAGCGCAAACTAACTTTGTATCTAAACTAAGGTCTTCTAGGTTGCTCTCGTTAAATAACTTGTGAAAGTAACTCGTTTACCTCTTTCTTAATAAAATCACATATTACACTCAATAAAGCACAACAAAAACGGGAACGAGTGTCCAAGTACGCAATACGGAGTAAGCTTCTTTGAAATGCTCATTTGAAACGGAATACGTTTACTCGGAACATGAAATGCTTTTTAAGGAACAAATATCGATTCCATACTAACATTATAGTATAGCATCATCAACAAATTCTTAACAAAATTCTAGCAATAATTTATTTTCAAAAAGAAGTAGCAAGTCTTAGACTTTACTTTGAATGAAAAATAACTAAAAGACTGCATCTAATTCTCCCCCTTTAGCTTTTCTATATAACTTACCAAAAGACTCTGGAATATGCCACATTCCATTCTAGATCGTCAAACTCACCCTATTTGGTGAATTATGGGAATCCTAGACCAAACATAGAGTGGACACACTATAAATGACACAATAGCTCGAGCCGAGGATGCAAGAACCAATCATTACCCTCCCGCCATGTAATGCCCTCGTGGAATGACTGCAAAATAATCTCTGTTTTAGCCATTAGCCATATAATCCAAACTAAATGATATATCCCACCTAGACAGGGACGATGCAATAAAGTGGTAGATTCACTACCTAATTTGCATGGTTGTAGATGACGGTCGACATGTTCGACATATCAGTTGATATGTCAGTCATACGTAAAAATGATAAGATTTTGCAAAATATAATGTTTATGCCGTTTTACAATATATCGCCCGACATATATAAGGCCAAAACTGACCGACACAAATTTTTTCAAATATCGACCTACATTTTAGCTAATCGGGTTTTGTTAAGGAATCTCGAGATAAAAGGGTTTTAAATGTTAAATTAGTTAGACTCTTAAAGTGGACTCTTAAATTACTTCTGTTATTTCAAGTGTTAAATTAGTTAAACCCATAAATAATTATTATTTTTTACTTATTGTCTTGCTTAGCTTACTAACTTACTTGTATAGTTGTTATGTTGCGGTGTGCATGTATACTAGATACAAACAAGGATATCCGACATTAAAATGAACTTCGAACAATTATATCGAACGGATATGAAGTATTTGGTACAATACTAAGCTCAAGGATGCATTATGAACTTGTTTCGCTCATTCGATTACTATTTTAAGCCATGTTTCGATATGCATCCAATACTCGTAAAATCGATCACACCAGTGACAGCAGCAATGTAACGTTGATCAAATTGGAACAAGAAACCAGTAAATCCAACCTCGTAAACGTGATGATCCCTTCGCAGAGGCCGATCACGGACAGCTGCGCGGAGTAGGGGCAGTCGGAGGGGAAAAAGAAGAGGATTTTGTCGAGCTCCTCCCCTTCCTGCTGCCCCCTCCTCAAATCGAATATGCAGAACTGGAATCCCTCCATAGCGCTGGTGGCGGTCGATGACAACCCTATCGGCAAACCCTAATAAAACTTGACTGAGAAATGCTAAGTTAGAGATCGAATCGATAGGAAATTGAAGGAGTTAGGGTTAGGGTTTCTTTACCTGCGGGTTGAGAATCGAGGGAGGCTGGGAATTTGGGGGAAATGAGAAATAGGGGAAGAACAGGGGGGCTATTTAACAGAAAAGCCCTCGACTTTATGTTCATTCGCACCAACTAGTCCGTTGGGAAAACCAGTTCTATTGAGAAGATGACATCACACTCGGCCTTAACTCTGACAGGTGGGGCGACACAAACTTGTATCATAGTCCCGGTTCCGTTTTGATCCTGATCCCGATCCCGAACCCGACGCATGGTGCGAGTCTCACGAAACTGTAAACTAATCGCAAACTCGATAATTAATAATTAATAGTTAATAATTAATAATTAACCTCCTCATGTTATGACATAGAAAAGGTTAAAAAGGGCACTCTAGTTTCAGGTCTACCAGAACTCTGCCAAATGGGTCCAAAAAAGGAATTCCCTGCGTATATAAATTTGCTCATCACTGCACTGCAGGCCAACAACCATTAAACAAACATCCTAACCAGTGGCATATATAATAGGCAAAATGATAGGGAACTCCAGTAGGCAGTAATCATCAAGCAATGTTTGTATTCAATCAAAGCCCTTGACCACCACATTGCACAGAGGAGAGCTCAGCAATGGGGAAGGCCGCCCAGTGGATCAAGAACTTCTTGACCGGTGGCAGGAAGGAGAGGCCGACGACGATCGCGCTGAAGGAGACGCGGTCGGGGCCGCTGCCGGCGCTGGGGACGAGGGAGAGGAGGAGGTGGAGCTTCACGAGGTCGGCGACGGGGCAGAAGTCCGCTGCCCCCGCGGCGGCCCGGGGCCCGGCGGAGTCGGACGACGTCGCGGAGCGGAAGCGGCATTCCGTCGACGCGGCAGCGGCTGCTGTGGCCGTGCGCGCGGCGGAGTTGTCGCGCCAGCATCAGGCTGCCGTGATCCGGCTGACGGCCACGGCGACCGAGACGGTGGAGGAGGACGCGGCTGTCAAGATCCAGAGTTTCTTCAGATCATATCTGGTATATAATATATCAAACTCTAAGTCCATCTCTAATGGGGATTTCTAAAATTGTGCCATTATAATTTTTAGAAAGTTTTATCTAAATAGGAGGACGTCACGTGACCTTCGGACTGTTCCTGGCTAATGGGACAGGCCAGACAAACGGTCCCTCCTCGGTCTGTCAGGAGTTTTCCAAATTTCTATTCGACGTAAAATTTGTATAAACAAAAAAACTTTTTCCAATAGTCGAAATATTTTTACGAGCTCTCACAGAAATTTTTCATCGTACATCAATGTCAACTAGGATAAAAATTGGAACAGAAACCATCACTGGGAGAAGTTAAAAAAAAAAAAAAAAAAATCTACTATGCGAATAGGAGAGATAGAAATCCCAATTAGAGATTGCCTAAATGTGTGTTTGATTGGACTTTGTTTTCTTGCAAAATATGTCTATCATAAAATTATCATAAATTGTGTAGGGTGCAGGTGATTACAACGTGGAAAATAAATTAATTCTACGAAATTATTTTTCTAGATTTTTTTTATGGAATTTTAAAATTTTTTTTGTGAAAAATTTAATTTGATGTTTGATTGTCATTATTTTTCACAAAATTTATCATGGAAAATTATATTTTACTATGGGTTGAACAAGTTTTATTTTTCACCATTTTGAAAAAAATATAAAAAGTAATAGTTTTATGAAAAATAATTTTGTGGGAAAATATAAACTACAAACACTACCATTGGGGAAAATTTTGTGATGAAAATATTTTTCATGGAAAAAAAAATCTAATCAAACACCACCACAGTGTTTGATAGCTTATACTTTCACCGAACTCAACTGGCTCTTCTGGTCAGTGAGAAGAGGTATAACTTCTCTGGCTAGACGGACGATCTCGAAATCAAACCGCGAAAAAGGTGTGGAACAGTGGACCAAAATGACATACAACGCAACGTGCACAAAGTCTTATGCGTATCGTCGGACATCTAAAAAAAAGATAGCTTATAGTTTCTATGGAATTATTTTCCATTTTTTTTAAAAAAAGATAGAAAATAAAATTGGTCCAATCTATAGAAAAATATTATTTTTTAAAATACTATTTTTGTTGAAAAATAATGAGAATCAAACATCTAAATTAATTTTTTTACAAAAAAAATTAATTCTATAAAAAAAAAACTTTCTTGTCGGTAGTATATATTTATTTATTTTTTATTTTTTTAACTTGCAATTAAGTGCACCCTAAATGTTTAGTATAGAGCAATTTACATTCAACTTCAGACGATTTTATTGGAATAGTCCAGGACAATGCTTTATAGGAAACCTACAATTTCTACCGATCTTGTAGAGAAATTATTATGTTAAATTGTTCTAATGGTATCTTTATAAAAAAGATAGAAGCTACAAAAAATCTCTTCTGACAAAATTATGTGCGCTATAATACAAACCAGAAATCTTACATAGCACATAACTGAAGGGAAATGTGTATCCAAGGTTCAATGATTTAGAAGGAATATGTATATAATGATTTAGAGTACACTGATAGAAGACAAAAGGACTTCATTAGTCTTGTAAGAATAAGTACATCTTGACACTCCAGTCATGTATAAGAGCATCACTAGTAGTGAAATTCTCAAATACAATTTGGAGTCTAAAATTTTACAAAAAAAATAAATATAAAATGTGTTAAATTTGTTCGAGAATAGTAGAAAATGATAAAGTGAGTTCCGATTTCAAAAATTATGTGGTCAAAAATTAATACGAAAAAAAATGAATGTAAAATCTAGAATCTAGAAAATTGGATTTCAAATTGGAACTTATTAATCTACAAAATAAATTTCTACAATCTAGAATATAGAAATTGGAAGACCCAACATATAGCTCTCATAGATGGAATAGAATTCAAAATCTAGAAATTGAAACTAAAAATGTAACTTACTATTCAAAATGTTTAACTTATGTCATAAACTTTAATATTAGACAACTTAATACTTCAACTATAATTGTATAACTTAATATCCTAACAGAAAAAAATTCTAAATAACAAAAATATCTCTTATTCTCTTCCTTTCCTCTCTTTCCGACGGCGATGGCAGCGGCGGTGGCGGTAGCAGTGCAACGGTGAAGGCAGCGGAGAGGAATAATTTGATCAAAAAAATTATTATTTATATTTGTTGAAAAAAAAAATTTTAATTCTGATTTATATCAATTTGAAAATATTCAATAAGTTAATGGTAGCAATTGATATGATATTAAAATTTATAATATCAAGTTGATTAAGTTTTTTCCCCCTCTCTGCAGGCGAGGAGAGCGCTATGTGCATTAAGAGGACTGGTGAAGCTGCAAGCACTGATAAGGGGCCATCTAGTGAGGAGGCAAACCACTGCGACCATCCGGAGCATGCAGGCACTAGCGACCGCACAGAGCCGAGCTCGCACAGCGCAGAGGATCCAGATGATCGAGGAGGCTCAGGCGGCTGCGGCACGCCACACTCAGAACAGCTACCGGAAATCGCTGCACGAATCTCTATTCCGTCGCTCTTATGTAAGTAATCATAAGCTCTGCCATCGGTACCCAGGGACGGCCCAGAGGATTGGATTGTCTTAACCGGAACTAAATTTGGTTATCCTTCACTCATCCCTATTGAAAACCTATTGAAAAATATCCGAAGCTAACGGGAAGTCTGTACTTGTTGAGAATGCAGGAGATGGAGGAAAATGTCAAGATAGTCGAGATGGACCATGGCGAGTCGAGGAGCAGTTCAAAGAGCATAAGCAGCTATATGTACCTACAGACCGAAAGAAGAGATCTTAGGCTCCCTACCTATTACTCTAGAGGAGGAGAGGTCTCGCCCGCTCGGGCCGACCTCACGGACAGAAGTCCGAGAGCGGCCAGCGGGCGCTTCGAGTACTCTTGCGACTTATCTGCAAAGTCGCAAGAGCACCACCCGATGCATCCCAACTACATGGCCAACACGCAGTCCTCGAGGGCCAAGGCCCGGTCGCACAGCGCGCCGAAGCAGAGGCCGGGGGGTGGTCCGTGCGGGAGGACCGCCCCGAGCGGACGGAGGCCGTTGGTGGACGGGAAGAACGCGGCGAGAGGGGTCCGGAAGGGGCCGATCAGGCTCGACAGGTCGAGCGCTTCGCTCCAAGAGAGCGAGTGCGGTTCCACGAGCACCAACTACTGCAGCAGTTCTCTGATGGCTATACCATGAAGAGATCTGTTGGAACAAAATGCCACTACTTAATCCAGTTCTGGATATAGGAATGTAGCAGAAGGAACCATTTTTCATATTACTGTCTGAGAATTAGAGTAGGTATTCCACTTGGAATCATTATTGTGTGAGTTTTGTCTTCGAAATGCTGATGTCGCAGGAAAACCGAGCCTCCAAAAATGTCGGAGGCTGGTGCCGACACGATACTGACACTCCAAAATACGGACACCATCTAAATAGATATTGTATTCGTGTCACCTTCCTTCCTGCGTCGTCTGGTATCCATGCAACATAATTATCTTTAGAGAGAGAATCTTAATCACAGTCTCATCTATTCCTCACATCTAGACTTAGGAAAAATGTGTGAGCTTGTGCTTTAAGAACAGAAGTGCAAGCTCAAAGTACCATCATTTGATAGGAGTTCAGAGTGAGTGTTATTCGGTTTATTCCGGCTTCAACTGATTCAGAATAGTCAAAATTGAATAAATCGAAATTCTAAAAATTTAAATCGAAATCGAACAAAAATTAGATATAATCGAAATCGAACCAAACTGAAATAATCTATTCGATTGGACATTTTTACTGATATGCCAGATCCAAAGTTGGAATTGTAGTTAAATTATATTAAAAAATATATAATTTTTATACATATGATTACTGTATTTCAAAGTTGGGCCTAAAATTCACTGGTTATTAAATTATCAAAGTTGGACTTTAAAACATGTACGTAGATAGAATTATTGTTTTCAAAATATACACATTTTTATTCATCAAATATGCATAGAATTGAGGATATTTATATAATGACTTAATTGTCCAAATGGTGCATGAGGAATGTCATGGTCGTCGTTTTGGTGATTGTTTTTAAAAAAAAAAAAAAATTTAATTTGGTATTTAACATTTGTATTTTGGTTAAAAAAGTGCATGAACTAGATTACGTTAGTGTTTTTTGATAAAAACAGTTAAAATAGACATGTGATGGTCACGTACTTTATTTTTTCAGGGTTATTTTTTTCCTGACCAGCCGCTACGTACATCGGCTATGATTGATGGTAGAAACGTCATTTTGTACTCGACAAAAGCTATTTGTTTATATAAAATTTCTCCGAACACCAATATTCTTCTGAAATGATAGTCCAACAACAAAAACTTAACAAAAATAATCCTAAAAATAACGCACGTGACCATCACATGTCTATTTTTAACAGTTTTCATCTAAAAGTACCAACTGAACCTAGTTCATATACTCTTTAAACCAAAATGTAAACTTAAATACCAAATAAACTAAAAAAAGTTCAATCGGCAAAAATGACGACCACAAGATTTTTCGGACCATTTGAACAATTAACTCTTACATAATTGTACAAAAGAATTCGGTTTCGAATTTGAAAAAAAATTAAAACCTAAAATCAAAATCGAAACCGAATTAATTTTTTTTTAAACCGAACTGAATTTGTTATTCAGTGGGTTGGTTCAATTGTCGATCCAAAATTGAATAATACTCACCCCTGATAAATTTTTAACACGAATTCAGCATTAAAAAAAAATTATTGTACCAAGTGTCCTAGTGGCCAAAGATGGATGCAGGAGGACATGAAAAGGGTCCCACAAGTATGGCTCTCTTAACTCTATCAAGAAATTGTTGTGCCAAGATGCCTACACAAAAAAGTCTGAGGAAGGACATCGAAGGATCCACAGTTATGGCTCCCTAAGCGCGACAGGTCAGGCAACAAATTCTACCATACAAAATAAAGTACTTATAAAGCCATTTTAATGCCAAGCAACTTTATATTTTGTAACTGTTCGATTACAACGCAATTCATGATCACGTTGTTTTTTTTTTTTTTTTTTTTTTAAATCCGAACCATATATGTCTTCACGAGAGTCTTCCATCGTAACCAACAGACCACGAACCCACGAACATTCATAATATATTTTATACACATTCTTTTAAAATTAAAACCATAGATTTCCAGAAAGGAAAGTATTTTTTGTCCTTTATTTGCGAAAGGTCAAAACTAGAAAAAACGAGATCCAACGACTTCTCAACTCTTGTTCAAGAACGTTGAGAAGAGAGAGGTGTCGTTTGGGAAAAAAAAACCTTTGATACAACCAGCCACTATATAACAAGTTGGTCCCTCCTTTCTCTTCTTAAAACATGTAAGTATTTAAATATATAAATTTCGAGGTAAAATCTACGTGTTATATAATAACTGTATCAAAATTTTAATACAACCATATGTATCAAAGTTTTTCTCACAAGAGACATCTTCAAACCTTTCTTCCTTAAGAAAGGTAGTATATGACCCAAAATTTTGTTTAATAAATTCTATGAATCATAAAAGAAAGTACCATAAAAAAAATTAAATTTTTTTTTTTAGCCATTTGTCAAGATAGAGATGATAGTGATGATGTTTTACCACCACCAAGAAAAATCGAAAAAAATATCGGTTTTTTTAAAATAAAGTAATATATTTATATATAATTGTAAGAAATGATAGGAGTTTGGTAAAATTATAGGGAAGGAAAGAACTCGCCAACTGAGTTGGCGTTGGGACCGCCAACTAAGTTTACGGTGGGAGTTGTATATATATATATATATATATATATATATATATATATATATATATATATTATTTTTTTTCTAAATCAATTAAATTTTGTAAATGGATAATAACAAATTATCTATTATAATATTACAAAAAATTTAAATTGATAATACCAAAACAAAAATATTTATTAAAAATTTTAAATCTAAAAATTTAAATAATACGAAAAAATATCAAATAAATAGTATTATGGGATATTTTAGCAAATGCCCCTACAAAAAAATGTCAAAAGTAGTATATACCCTAGTAAAAAAAAAAACTAGCAAATCCTCCAAAAAAGTAGTATATATTATTTCTTTCTAAAGAATTTCACTTATATATATATATATATATATATATATATATATATATATATATATATATATATATATTTGTTAACATATGTTTTTGTTAGATATTTGTATATATCTACATAATTATCTAACAAAAAATATGTTAGAAAATTATTAGATATATTTTTTTAACAGATAATATAAATAATATATATTAGATAATATATATTAGATAACAGATAATTTCACTTTTTTGTTTAACAGATAATATTAGATAATTGTATACAGATAATATAGATTCTAAATATATACAAATATCTATATACAATTATCTATCTATATATATCTACATAATTAGTGAAATTTTAAATATATATATAGATAATTGTATATATATCTATATAAATCTGTAAAAATGAAATTTTATTTATACAAATATATATAGATAAAATTTTAAGATATGTCCGCACTATTTTAACCGATTTTTTTTATTTTTTGAGGATTTGCTAGTTTTTTTTTACTAGGGTATATACTACTTTTGACATTTTTTGTAGGGGCATTTGCTAAAATATCTTATAATACTATTTATTTGATATTTTTTGGTATTATTTAAATTTTTAGATTTAAAATTTTTAATATATATATATTTTTGGTATTATAAATGTAATTTTTTTGTAATATTATAATAGATAATTTGTTATTATCCATTTACAAAATTTAATTGATTTAGAACCACCCGCCAACTGAGTTGGCGGGTCCCAACAACTCGCCAACTCAGTTGGCGAGTTCTCCCCTTCCCAATAATTTCACTAAAGTACTCCCCTTTCTTACAATTATATATAAATATATTATTTTATTTAAAAAAATCGAAAAAATATTGGATTGTCCAGCAAACTCGTTTCGATGAGGGAATCTCTCGCCTAATTGAGCTATTCGTTGCTTGTATATACTAACGAACAAACGTTAAAAACATATTTACAAAATTATTGAATAATAAAAAATTTTTACTAATAATCTATAAGATTTATTATAGCAAAATTCTACCATAGAATGATCCCAAACTTTGCCCATAAGGTTTTAGTGGCTTCCTAGATTTTCTAGGATTTTTCTAGATATTTTTGTGACTATTTTTGATAATCTTTAGAAGTTAAATATATTAAAAACTAATTAGAAAATAATTATGAAATTTAATGAGCCAACCTGATCCACCCATCAAAGATTCTGCTTTGACAAGCATTTGACCTGATGCCTGTAATTAACAGCTTTAGGAATTTTCTTTTGACCAAAATTCTAGGTGTGAATTCCAGCAGCTACGTCAAACTTCGCGAGACCACAACTTTTCTCCATAAAGTCGTTTTTGCGTGTCAGTTACGCAAAAAAAACTTCATAATCGAGCAAGTTATGAAATATTTTTTAATAGAAATTTTGAGTTATCTTCTTATTTTTTTTAATCTATATTGAGGATGTATCCTATATTATTTTTATAATTCACAATGTGGTGTTTCGTTTCCCCTATTCGAAAAGCGGGACTAAGAAATTATAATCGGTATCGTTCGATCGGGATAAATTGAATCAAGAGCTTATCCTCGTTATGGATTTGCTTCTTCGGAATCGATTCTCATGTTCAGTAGACCGTGTCCCAAGAATATACTTAACGACAGAGTCAAGAGAGACATCTCCGCTGCAAGTTTTCTTGTCTAGTTTTCGATGTCGCCTTGTGGCCTTCGTGCTTTTGAGTTAATTTTTGGATTTGCGTTTTCGCTGTCGCCTTGTTGCTTTCTTGTCTAGTTTTCGATGTCGACCTTGCCACAATAGTGACAAGTAGGAAGGGATGAGACTCGTGATGTTGCTCTCTGTAGTGGATTCATATGGGGTCGCTTTACAGGCTCTCCGTGTGGTGCTCGAGCTGGTACTAATGCATGCGGTCTCTTCGGGCTGGACTCCCTCCTGTGGATGTGCTCCATGCGTCGAGCTGCGACATGGACATCCGTATAAGAAGTAGGTGCAACGGAGCCAATCTGTCTCTGTCGCTCAAAGCTCAGTCCGTCCAAGAATTTCTCCTCCTTCTCTTCTTGTGCCGGAATCAGTGTAGGGTCGAATAGTTGAATCGAGCATAATGCAAGTCAAAAAATTTATTTGAGTCCAATATAGAGGTCAAGAACGTGTCAACATGTGGATGAGATCTTATACATTTATTCTTATCCTAAACGCAGGCTTGTCCGGTCTCTTAGTTGAAACCAAAGCAATATATTCGTAGACCTGCGTAGGCCACCACAAAAATTATGTCACGTCCCAGACCCAAAATACCAAGGAACTAGCCACGTGGCAATGGCTAGCAGCACAACTCCAATGGACAAACCCAATTTAATGAACCCGTTAGAGTGCACTTAAGCAGTAATACATAAAAGTGGTCTACGAATACCTGTCACAGTTTATATATATAATCTCATCCACAATAAGTAACGAAATATCAAAGAGACAAGTCCAATCACAATAATATAAAATGATCTGTCCAACCAAAACAATATAAATAATGTCACGGGGAACAACCCGTCATCAAAATGGAAAAGAAAATAAATTCAAGTACAAATATCCAGAAGTCACTACAAGATCAAATATCTAAGAACACTAAGCATAATAAATGAATGGTGATAATACTATATGCTCAAGAGAAGTCATGTCACTACCTCATTTCTAGCGCAGGGTATTTTTTTATTTTAATTTGATTAATTATGTATTTACCATAAATATTTGTATTAATATTTAATTAGTTGGTTGTATTTATTTTTTATTAGTTGTTTTAGGATTTTGGCTAGCCTAGACCCATGTGAGACCCTAGTGGACCCATGCCAGACCCAACCAGCACCCTTGTCGGACTTATTTATTGGCTTAAAATAGTTATTTATTTTTTTAATTAGTTAGTTAGAGTGATTAGGGATTAATTAGAGTGCATTTGGAACCCCAAACTCAAACCATATTTTAGCATAACTTAATTTAAGGGCATTTTAGACTTTGTGACCCTAATGAAACCCTAACCCTATTTTTACATATATGGCCGGACCTTCCCCACCCCCCATTCCATTTCATTTCTTCTTCTTATTCTTCTTCTTCTTCATTTCTTCCTCCATTCCCTTTCTTCTTCACTTCTTCCAATTTCTTCTCCATTCAAGTAAGTATTTCACCTTTCTTCTCTTCCTTCATTTATTTCTTCCATAGATGCAAATCCTAACCCTTTGATTTTCCCTAACCTAGGTGTGTAGAGCTTAGAATTGGTGTTGGAGCTTGGCTTGGAGGCATGGAGGCTTGAGTGTGATAAATTTGGGACTTTTTGGAGACTTTGGCCTTAAAATTCCAACTCCCAAGAGGTAAACCCTAACTTTTCTCTTAGTGATTACACTAATATAGTGTAATTAGTAGTTTATAACCTTCCTAGACCTTAGGGCTACCCATGGGAGAAAGTTGGAGCTTGTTTGGATGTGTTTGGAGACTTTAGCATAGGGTTTTGTGTCAATTTTGGGTGAAATATGAGATTGGCCCAAATTTTGGTGTTGTCCTAGATTAGACGGACCTAGATAGACGTGCTTTGGTGTCTTGAGGGTAAGTACGTGTCCCCGTTCGGACACGTGAGGTCGTGTCGCAGAGTTTTGAGCGTTTCGGATGATTTAGGGTTTTTTTGGTCGTCGTGGGTTCCACATGAATGTGAAATTTTGTCACGGACCTAGAATCAGAGAGTTGGCATTTTTTTTGAGGTTCTAGACATCGATTAGAACTCGTGGGTAAATTTTGGGTCGATTCCGAGTAGGTTTGGTGTGCGTTTCACGAGGTATCGCGAACCGCACTCCACGTGTTCGTCGAAATGACCGAATGGCCATTTCGATTTGGTTTCTAGGTTTTAGGCATGTGCGCGGGCTGGTTTAGCCTTGGGGAGTGTGTATTAGAGTTTTTGAGTATATATTTTTATATATATATATGTATTTTTATGTTAGTGGGTGAGTGTGGTTGAGTGTGGGTAGTGTGTGTGAGTGTGTATATATATATATATATATATATATATATATATATATGGGTATATGTATATGTGAGTGTGTGTTAGTGAGTGTTTGTGTGAGAGTGTGTGTTGGTGTGAGAGTGTGAGTGTGCGTAGGTGTGTGTGTTTGTGTGAGAGTGTGTGTTTGTGAGCGTGTGTGTGTGTGTGTGTGTGTGTGTATATATATATATATATATATATATATATATATATATATATATATATAGAGAGAGAGAGAGAGAGAGAGAGAGAGACAGAGAGAGAATAAGGGAGGTGAGATGGCACCTCACTCTCAAATGAGGGTGGCAGTGAAGTGGCACCATCCCAGCCCTCCATCTTACAAATGACACTTAAGTGATATATTTGCACTTAAGTCCTCTTAAGTGCAAATCCTAATTTCTTAAGTGTATACCTCACAGCCACCCTCACCTGATTATTCTTTCCCTCCACCGGCCCGGCTTCCCCCACCCCTCGGTTCCACCGCCCCCCACCGGCCCGGCTTTCCCCACCCCTCGGTTCCACCGCCCCCCACCGGCCCCGCTTCCCCCACCCCTCGGTTCCACCGCCCCCCACCGGCCCGGCGTTCCCCACCCCTCGGCTTCCCCCACCCCTCTGTGCCCTAGGGTTCCGGCTTCCCCCACCCCTCGGCTTCCCCCACCCCTCTGCGCCCTAGGGTTTCACCGCCCCCCACCGGGCTTCCCCCACCCCTCGGGTTCCAGAGCCCCCTCCCCTCGGGTTCCCCCTCCCCCACCCCGAAGCATCCAGAACCCCCTCCCCCACCCCTCGAGATCCAGAGCCCCCTCCCCCAACCCTCGGGTTCCACCCGGCCGCCTCTAGGGTTTCTCTCCCTCTTCTTCAAACCATGTTTCTACCCAGGTTAAAAAGTGAATCCTTTCAAACCATATTTTCTTTATTCCTCTTCATTTACTGACAAATCTAGGTTTCGGTGTGTGAAGGACCGAGTATGATCGAGGAGTCAACACCTTCTCCCCCTGTGGGGAGGCTGTTCCAGATGGAGTACACCATCGAAGCGATCAGGCTGAAGACGAAGGAGGGTGTCGTGCTCGCTGTAGAGAAGAGGGTCACCTCTCCTCTGCTGGTATATCAAACGCATCCAGTCTTTCCTATCTATTGCTATTTACTTGCTTGGTGTACTTTCCAGAATGCCGTGTCTGACACACTCTAAGAAACACACTATAGGCGAGTTGAAGAAAAAGTCATTCATATTTTGTTTATTCGTTATTGTGTTTAATTTTGTAGGAGATGGTGTTGATTTGGGAGATGGTGTAGGAGATGGAGATGAAGATGATTTGGACACCATTACGCCGAAGATAGGAATGGAGTTTGCTACACATGAGGATGCATACAATTTTTATAACGGTTATGCATTGAAGATGGAATTTGGAACTAGATGGTCATCCACAAGTAAGTCTAGGTCTGATCCCAATTTAGTCATATCCAGATTAATTGTATGTAGCAAGGAAGGAAAAAAGAGAGTCTTGAAGAAACCAATTGTGGACGAAGAGTGTCACGCCCCAGTCCCAAAATACGTAGGACTAGGTCACGTAACCATGCCAGCTGGCCCGTATATATGGCAACTCCAATATATGGAAACCACATATACGTGCGTACGCTGTATAATGAACAATAATTCATAAGTGGTAAAACTAATTACAAGTCACAGGGTAATATCTAAATCTCATCCACAGAAATCACATAAACATATGAATAATCAATAACCATGTAACTAGATCTCAATACAGATATCTAAGAATGACAGTCAGATGGAAACAAATCTACTGCCGAAATAGAATATAAAAAGAAACCAGATACACACCATATAAGAACAACATCTGACAATCACGAGGCTCGAATAGAAGACCTCCTCGGAATATACGTAACATGTCCGGCTCTGTGCTCCTGCGAATACTCAAGAACATATACACCTGGCAGGGGACCAGGTCCTCAGAGGGACATAGCAAGATACATAAAAATAACATGCCATAATATAAATACTGAATAAATAAATGGGGTGTGCTAACCATCTAAGTGAATGCAATTTAAAGACCTTGTAGTACGTATGGGAATGTGTAGGCTAGACATATGCTGACGTAATTCACCAATCGTCATGACTGGCTAGTATATGTGTCATATGCCCCCAGACGCATGGGCACTCTGCAATCGACCATGAGGAGCATGGTACGAAGGATATAACATCATTGAGGGGGTGTCCCATACGCCTACTAGTAATCTTTCCCGCCCAATGTAGATGTACAAATCGTGAAAACGACGTGGACATCTCATACTATGATGCAAGTCTCTATGAAATAAACAACTGAGCTACATACCGCTACACGTGTTGCTCACACTGATGGCCAGTCGTGCATGAGGCACGCGTCCCTACATGAACTCACTCTGTGGCGTGTAATGATACGTGTCAAGGCCTGGGAAGTTATATCAATAACTTCACAACTTTAGGTGGGTCTACTAGACACTAAGTCAGATACTACTCCTAACGTCAACGCCTTCGTTGACTGCACCCGAGTCTGCTCGGACGCGCACATTTTTATAATGAATAAACATGTAACTAACAATAATTGAATTTAAACAGTACAACAAGGCAAGGTATACTTGCCTGACAGGAGAGCTGCAAATATAATGTCCAGATGTCAAATACCAAGTGTCAGAAACTATGGCCTCAGGATAAATGTCTCCGGATACTGAAATAAACATCACTAACAGTCTCAGAAAATATCAAATAGCTAGAAATGTCCGTCCTTAAGTCCAATTTGGACACAAGGGCAAAAATGACAGTTTTGGTCAAAGCGGGGTCCACATGTGGGCCGCTTTGCACCGAAAAATGTGTCAGGGTCAAAGGTCTCCAAATTTGCCAAACTTAGTGTCAACAAGTCAGGAACGATGATACGAACCCAACGGAACTTCCAGAATTAGATTTCGATGAGCCGGTCACAAAATCGCCCGTTAAGTGGAGCCTGTGGGGCCCACGATACGGGATTTTGTCAACGTTCTCAGAATCGAACCAAACTTGGATCATAGGACCAGCGTATTGCTACGAGTCCGATGGCGCAAGTTTCGTCTCGATCCGACGTGTGTACACAAAGTTGCAGCGTGTTCCAGAACAGGCGGATACGGGACGTTGTCGGCGGATACGCGTTGATTCCGGTGTGCACGCACATCCAAATCAACTTCTGCGAAATTCTGCACGTCCGTATCAACGACGTGCACGTTTTGGTAAAGATCGCGTGCGACCAAGTCGTCCCGTTTGGCGGAGCGTACTCAGTTCCGGATGAATCGGGTCGTTGTTTTTCCTGTTTTTGGATCGCGTGCCGCGATCGCCACAGGACGCGATGCACCGAGCGGGTTGCACGGGCACCGAGAGGGTTACACAGTCTACGCGATGCAACTGACGGAATTGAAAACGGAAATACGAGGAGGAAGAAAACGATACCTGAACAGGGCTCCAGAAACTGCATTTTTCTCGTGTCCGTGTCTGCTTCGTGTCCGGTACTGTTGCTGTGTCCGTGTCCACCGTTGCTCGTCCTAGGGTTTCAGCTGTGGCGGACACGGCGGAGGCGGCCAGGGACTGTGGAGGTCAGGGGGGGTCGCTGCGGGTCTCCGGCGAGGTCGGCGGAGCTGCGGCGAGGCGGGCGGCTCTCGGGGAGGCGGAGAAAGGGGCTAGGGGTGGCTGCTGCCGAGGCCGGGGGGGGAACCGACGCTGGCGGAGGTGTCACGCCCCAGTCCCAAAATACGTAGGACTAGGACACGAAAGCATGCCAGCCGCATGGATATGGCAACTCCAATATATGGAAACCAAATCCACACGTACGCTGTAATATGAAAATCAATCCACAAGTGGTATAAACATATGTCACAAGTCATAGGGTACAATCTAAATCTCATCCACAGAAAATCAAATATAAATAAATAACCAGTATCTATGAAGCTAGATCTCAATATAAGTATCTAAGGATGATAGTTGGATGGAAACAAATCCACTACCAACTCGAATGTAAGAGCAAATATTAAAGTAAGTACAACACAAAAACACCATATAAGAACACCATCTAGCAATCACGGGATCGAAGAGAGGAC
Organism: Iris macrosiphon; assembly: GCA_036927795.1. Taxonomy (NCBI): domain Eukaryota; kingdom Viridiplantae; phylum Streptophyta; class Magnoliopsida; order Asparagales; family Iridaceae; genus Iris; species Iris macrosiphon. The sequence continues at coordinate 188,462,849 of JAYESA010000007.1, read as the reverse complement.
ATCCACGAAACATATATAGCCATCCGATCTGTGCTCCTGCAAATACTCAAGAATAGATACACCTGGCAGAGGACCAGGTCCTCAGAGGGACGTAACAAGATACAGAAAATACGAGCCAACTTGAATACAGTAAACATGCATATAATTTGAAAATAAATAAGTACGCTGTACAAGACAATCTATATGAATGCAAGTGAGGACAACTTTTCGACGTATGGGCAAGGGTAGGCTACTCGATCTACCTCATAACTCACACACACGTCAATGGACATCAGAAATCGACATACCGCGGGGGTAGCGACCAGCGAGACTCCAGAAATCGACATACCGCGGGGGTAGCGACCAGCGCGACACACGCCCGTAGTGCGAGCTATATACTACGGTTTACCAGAGTGGTTAAAAGCCCATACGCCTAATAATTGTCCTCTATGATACTAAGTGCCATGTGTGTGTCAACATATCTAATACATAGTAATGACTGAAAGAAAACTACACATGCAAGAACTATAGAGAAATGAAATAAATAAACAGAAATATAAATAGCATGCAAAGTACTGTAAACAATTTGGCAAGGTATCTTGCCTGGTAAGAAAGCTGCAAGGTGTACTGTCCAGAAGTCAAACGCACAGGATCAAAAGCTATGGTCACAGAACAAATGTCTCTGGCTGCTGAAATAAATATCACCAACATTTCTAGAATGAGCAAAATAGCTAAAAAGCACTTCCCTTTCGTCCAATTTGGACACAGGGGCAAAATGGTAATTTCGGATAAAAGTGGGGTCCACCTGTGGCCCACTTTGCACCGAAAAGCGTGCCAAGGGTAACAGTATCTAAATGGGACAAACTATAGGTCAAACAACTCTAAATGTCAGTACGAACCCAACGGTATGTCCAAATATGGATTCCGATGAGTCGAACACAATTTTGTCCAAAAAGTCAATTGTGGGGCCCGCCAATTGGCGATCTGGTCAACCGTCTCAGAAATGCGTAAAAATTGGGTCACAGGACCAGCGCGTTACCACGAGTCCAGTGGCGCAAGTTTCGTCGTAATCTGACAAGCGTGCACAAAATACGTGCGACTTCCACAAAAGTTGCGTCCGCGGATACGGCCTGATTCCGGCGCGCACACGCGTCCGAATCAGTCCCCACAAATTTTCACGTGTCCAGTTATGCTGCGTGCACCATTCAGTACACTTGGAACACGGTGGGGCGGTCCCGTTTGGCGGGGCGCTCTCCGTTTTCCAACTTTTGGAAATCTGAAAAAAGTGGGTGCGCGCAGTTTTGTGACGAATATCATTATTTCCACAGCAACTAATAGCATAGGGTTATTTTACAAAAAATAAACTAGGTCAGGAATTCTACAGGTATAAAAAAGAATCACCGAATTCGAATCTCTGTGGTGGGAGATACGAACTCGGCAATATGGGTGGTCACCGCAGTTTTCTGCGATTCCAGAATTGGGTCTGTCCGTCCACTTTGGACGCTATTTTTCACCTAGGGGCACACGTTTTCCAAGGTTGGCTATAAAACAAATATTGGAGAGGGTTAAGGGATGATCATACCGATGAAAACGGAACAGCGTTTGGTTGAGCGAGTCGACGGAAAATCACTCCGGAGCGAAGGTGCTTCGAGTGGGATTCTGCAGGGCGCGAGGTCGGAGTCGACGGGATGGTTGGATGGCTTGGCGGGGCTTCTCTGGCTGCGGTGACGGCTCTAGATGGGAAGAGGAGGTCTGGAGATTTAGGTTAGGGTTTTTGGGAGAGAAATATATATATATATATATATATATATATATATATATATATATATATTATAATAGGGAGAGAGGGAAATAGATTCGGCCGAAAGGGGGCGCTGAAGTTTGCTGCTGTGCTAGTTCGGTTTTGCCTAAGTATATTACAAAGGGGGCGGTCTTGGTTGGCAATCAAGTTGCTGCTTGGTTGGTCTATCAGCAAGTTTGCTGAATGGAATTCTTAAGCAAGTTGACTTGTTATTATTATTACTATATTAATATTATTATTATTGTTACACTTATTATTAAATAATTTCTTTTACTTAATCCTTTCTTTTCCTATTAATAAAATATATATACACATATATATATTTGTATATACATATATATATATATACTCATAAGAAAATTTATAGATTAGGGTAATGCACAACATTAGGCTAGCAACAGCTCAAGGGGTCTCCTACATGGAATAAATTCTGAAAAATTCCTGATGGTCCCATAAGTCTTCTAAGTGCCCGAACACCTAACATAAAAATTATTAAAAATCTATTTCTCCTATTTAGCTCTAATTACTATAATTTAATTAATAATTAATAAATAAAGGGGTATATACGATTTTTAGGAAGGGGGTTTTACAGGAGGGGGCTCGGGGGAGATGAGGAGGAGGAGGAGAGGAAGGGTGGGCGGAGGTCGAGGGGTCGGCTTCGGCCATGGGGTGGCGGTGATGAGATGGTGGAGGTGGTGGAGGGAAGATGAGAGGAGAGGGCCAGCGGGGGAAGAATCTCGCCGCGGGGGGGGGGGGGGGGGGAAGTCGCGGGGCAACTCTGGCGAGGGAGCTCGCCGCCGGCGGGGGGGGGGGGGAGGGGCTGCGGGCTGGGTCTGGGTAGAGTTTTAGGATTTTTGTTTTTGTTTTTATTTCTTATATAGAAATAATAATTAATTTAATAAGTAAAAATATCTAGAGATATTTTTGGGATATTTTCGGGATATTTCTGGGATCTTTTCGGGTGGGTCCCATCTCCAAATGGACGATGCAGGTTCACCGGTCAGTGAGGGGGTGACACCTCGCACTGCAATTTGCAGGAAAGTCCTTATAATTTCATAAATTGCGTAAAGTCCTAGTTTTTTGGAAAATTACGCAATTACGAAATTGTCTGGGAAAATACCCGATTCCGAAAAATACTAAAATTTACAGAATTAAGGGAATTTACTGTGCGAGGGTCCCGAGGGGGTGGGGGTGAGTCTGGGCAGTGACTGGACCTGGTTTTGGGGTGATACGGGCCATCGTATTTAATTAATTAATAAATACTGCGTACGGTGTTCTCTAATTATTTAGAGGCAGGTAGGGACATAATTTTTCTACGGTGTCAATACACTAAATGTAGTATACTCAGTGTAGAAAATTAACGTATTTTTGTCTGGGCAAAACGGTTGCATGTTGGGCCTGAAATCTCTATTGGAACAGGGATGGGTACAGGTCTGGGAATTAAAATAGAAATTAAATACGGGCGATTGTAACGAGATTTGTGCGTCTCATACGAGGCTCGAAACTGAGTATCTGGGAGTTGCACAAAGTGCAGGATAGTAGGCTGGCATGTCTAGGAGAGGTATGCGAACTTTGTTTGGGGTTAACAGTCAAGGTAAAGCTCCAAATAATTAGGTGATGGACAGGTGCACAAGTCAATATGATATGTAAGTAAAATAAATTAATAAATTGCAACAAATCCTAAATTATGAAAAATATTCCTAAAATACTGGAATCTGGTCGAGGGGGTTTACAATCTACCCAACTTATAAAAATTTCGTCCTCGAAATTAAAACTAAGCCATGGTAGAAGTCAAAGACGGCATAAGATATAATTTAACAAAGTAATTTATATCTTGGGTTACGAATAGGTTCAAAAACGTTTATGCATGCCGTACTCGCGCTTCCGAGTTGATTCTCCTGGCGCGTCATGCTTCCATGCTACGCAGATCAAGGGAATAGACTGGTTCTTCAATACTTTTTCTCGATGGTCAAGGGTTTCCACGGGTTGCTCTTGATACGACAGGTCTCGGCCTAAAGGTGATATTCTTAAAAAGACATGATCGTCCTCTTTGAATTCCAAGGGATGATGACGACGGTCTGTCTACTGCTTCTGCCTGTCTTGCTTGCCAGTGTCCTTGTATTTACTTAACTGTCTCCTCGGTGTTGACCACCAACTCTGGTAACGCGAATCCTTGTTTGGTACAATGCTGACTGGTATGCCGTACAATCTTACGATCTGCCTCAAATAAGTAATGATTCCATAGCTAGAGCTTCTGCAAACTGGCCAACTCTATAGGTAAGAAAAGTGCTGACTTGGTGGGTTGGTCCATAGGAATTTTTGATCCTTACAAGTCAACCTAGTCATAGGTGTTGCTATCCATTCAGGAGTCAATCAATTATTCATCCAGGTGAAATCTTTTTAGACTCCTGTCAGCAAAATGGTACATCCTTTTTCATAATTCTTGAGTTCTGAATCTTGCTCCAAGTTACGAGGCAAAAAAAAAAATTATGCTGTCATAGGGATGTATGTACCAGGAACGTAGGTGGTGAAGGGTCATTCTAAAGGTAGCACCAATTAAACTGCAAACATATCTAATAATAGGGTTTGGTAATTACCCAAGGAACAAACAGAAAAGGCTACAAAATAATACACCTTCGTATATTTAAACTAAGCACGAGGTTTCACGTTTCCGAAATAAGGGAAGACGATAAACAATAATCAAGAGTTCAAGGGGGAGGTAATAGATTAGTAGTGTGAGGATCAAGGCGTTTAAAGAATTCAACGGAAATTGTCAAGCAGTTGTGGATTTGAGATGCTATTTTGGTAATCCCTATTCACATATTCGAATCAGCACAGTTATGTTGCCGATACGATATGCTCAGGCATATCTAACGGGCAAGTACATCTATCTACTAATCACTATATATCTCAATCCACGTAAAGTAGTTATGCGAAGGTCGAACCAAGTGCACTATGGTTGATCAGACCGTAATACACTGATTCTGAAATGTATTAGTGTAGTACTCTAATAATACATCTCTCAAGAACAAGCTTGATAAAAAAATAAGCTTGCGAAACTAGGCTATAATAGCGGCATAAGTCAAGGTAGTACGGTAAATATAAGTACGCTAGATTATGATGTGAGAAATTTCAAACAATTCAAATTCACAAAAACAAGACTCTACAAATCTCTACAGTTATTATTCTAAATCCTTGTCTAAGTCGCTAGTTGACCCAAAAGAGGTATGGTCTTCTAAGTTCTATACTCTTAATATACACTATAGGTTGTCCGCCTAAAACAGAGATTTAAGGAAGTCTGCGTATAGTAGGGGTTTCGAGGTTGTCTGCGTAATGCAGGGATAAAATGGTTTGGTGTAGGGTAAAAATCCGAAATTGTCTGCATAAAACAGAATTTTAAATTGTCTAGCGTATGGCAGGGATCCAAAGTAGTTTGGCGTAAGTCAGGGATTTAAACTATCGGCGTAAAATAGGTTTCAGAGTTATCCGCGTAAAACAGAGAAGCGTAAGGTAGAGCTTCAGGGCTGTCCGCGTAAAAAGTCTGAGCGTTAAAGGTTGCTGCGTAAAAGTCTGTGGGTAAAGTATTGCCTAAAGGTTGCGTAAAAATCTGCCAACGTAAAAAGTCTAGCATACGCTGCAGCGAAAAGTTGTACAAGAAACTCATGAGTTTGTTAGTCAAGTTAATGAATCCTGTCCTCTGACAAAAGTACTTGCACAACGATCGAGTGGATGGTTTGATGATAATTTGCACGGAGATCTAGGTCGTCGTTAGTGACTTATTGGATACAAGTCATCTACGCTTGAGATGAGACAAAATCAGATGTCCTGTCAAAAGCTGTTCCTTTTTGCACAGGGCTCGAGACGTATCTCTGCACTCAGTGCACAAGATTTGGTCGTGTCTGGGAAAAGCTAAGGCTGTACAAATACGCTCACATCCTATTCTTATGTTACGCCTAATCAGATTACTCTACGCTGGTTATCTAATATTCAGGAATCATCAAGTTTGCGCAGGGCAGTTACCTACGTGACTGGCATGATGCGTCATACGCAGGATAAGGAAGACTAAGGGCGGCGTAAAGGGGACAAGCTTCTACATAATTTGGCTTTTACGCCAACTAGGCAGTGGTTTGGCTTTTACGCCAACAAGGGTAATGGGTCTTTGGCGTAAAACTCTGGTTATTCAAACTTAGGATGAGGTTTCAGTCCTAGTATTCAGTCTTACATTTCTATGGGTTTCTCAAGACTAAGGTCAACACAATGGTCAATCTCTACCTAATCCTAGTAGTGTTTATACTACTCTCAAGTCATACAAAAATACGTCAAGGGATAAGGGTAAGTTAATCTATAGGTAAGTGACGCTAGAGTTTATTAGGTAAAGGGGAAGACTAAGGTTTATTTAGGAAATCAGGAAGGCTAGGGTTTATTTAGGAAGTCAGGAAGGCTAGGGTTCATTAAGTAGTCTGAACTTAAAGATATGTCAAAGCCCTAGTAGTATTCTTATTAGGAATGCTACCTTAAATATCATCCTATTAACAGGAATCCCTATATTCTAGCAGGGGCTATACTAAAAGAATTATCAGGGAAGTACATGAATCAAGCATGATGCAATTATGTAAGTAGGACGGACTGGAAGGAAGATAAGTCATAGTCAATTATGGATGAGATCCTATATTTTAATCCTAGGTGCAGGCTTGCTCGGTACAGTAACGTAACCGAGACAATATGCTCTAACCTGCATGGGCCACCACTAAAAACATGTCACGCCCCAGTCCCAAAATACGTAGGACTAGGTCACGTAACCATGCCAGCTGGCCCGTATATATGGCAACTCCAATATATGGAAACCACATATACGTGCGTACGATGTATAATGAACAATAATTCATAAGTGGTAAAACTAATTACAAGTCACAGGGTAATATCTAAATCTCATCCACAGAAATCACATAAACATATGAATAACCAATAACCATGTAACTAGATCTCAATACAGATATCTAAGAATGACAGTCAGATGAAAATAAATCTACTGCCGAAATAGAATATAAAAAGGAACCAGATACACACCATATAAGAACAACATCTGACAATCACGAGGCTCGAATAGAAGACCTCCTCGGAATATACGTAACATGTCTGGCTCTGTGCTCCTGCGAATACTCAAGAACATATACACCCGGCAGGGGACCAGGTCCTCAGAGGGACATAGCAAGATACATAAAAATAATATGCCATAATGTAAATACTGAATAAATAAATGGGGTGTGCTAACCATCTAAGTGAATGCAATTTAAAGACCTTGTAGTACGTATGGGAATGTGTAGGCTAGACATATGCTGACGTAATTCACCAATCGTCATGACTGGCTAGTATATGTGTCATATGCCCCCAGACGCATGGGCACTCTGCAATCGACCATGAGGAGCATGGTACGAAGGATATAACATCATGGAGGGGGTGTCCCATATGCCTACTAGTAATCTTTCCCGCCCAATGTAGATGTACAAATCATGAAAACGACGTGGACATCTCATACTATGATGCAAGTCTCTATGAAATAAACAACTGAGCTACATACCGCTACACGTGTTGCTCACACTGATGGCCAGTCGCGCATGAGGCACGCGTCCCTACATGAACTCACTCTGTGATGTGTAATGATACGTGTCAAGGCCTGGAAAGTTATATCAATAACTTCACAACTTTAGGTGGGTCTACTAGACACTAAGTCAGATACTACTCCTAACGTCAACGCCTTCGTTGACTGCACCCGAGTCTGCTCGGACGCGCACATTTATATAATGAATAAACATGTAACTAACAATAATTGAATTTAAACAGTACAACAAGGCAATGTATACTTGCCTGATAGGAGAGCTGCAAATATAATGTCCAGATGTCAAATACCAAGTGTCAGAAACTATGGCCTCAGGATAAATGTCTCCGGATACTGAAATAAACATCACTAACAGTCTCAGAAAATATCAAATAGCTAGAAATGCCTGTCCTTAAGTCCAATTTGGACAAAGGGGCAAAAATGACAGTTTTGGTCAAAGCGGGGTCCACATGTGGGCCGCTTTGCACCGAAAAATATGTCAGGGTCAAAGGTCTCCAAATTTGCCAAACTTAGTGTCAACAAGTCAGGAACGATGATACGAACCCAACGGAACTTTCAGAATTGGATTCCGATGAGCCGGTCACAAAATCGTCCGTTAAGTGGAGCCTGTGGGGCCCACGATACGGGATTTTGTCAACGTTCTCAGAATCGAACCAAACTTGGATCATAGGACCAGCGTATTACTACGAGTTCGATGGCGCAAGTTTCGTCTCGATCCGACGTGTGTACACAAAGTTGCAGCGTGTTCCAGAACAGGCAGATACGGGACGTTGTCGGCGGATACGCGTTGATTCCGGTGTGCACGCACATCCAAATCAACTTCTGCGAAATCCCGTACGTCCATATCAACGACGCGCACATTTTGGTAAAGATCGCGTGCGACCAAGTCGTCCCGTTTGGCGGGGCGTACTCAGTTCCGGATGAATCGGGTCGTTGTTTTTCCTGTTTTTGGATCGCGTGCCGCGATCGCCACAGGACGCGATGCACCGAGCGGGTTGCACGGGCACCGAGAGGGTTACACAGTCTACGCGATGCAACTGACGGAATTGAAAACGGAAATACGAGGAAGAAAACGATACCTGAATAGGGCTCCAGAAACTGCGTTTTTCTCGTGTCCGTGTCTGCTTCGTGTCTGGTACTGTTGCTGTGTCCGTGTCCACCGTTGCTCGTCCTAGGGTTTCAGCTGTGGCGGACACGGCGGAGGCGGCCAGGGACTGTGGAGGTCAGGGGGGTCGCTGCGGGTCTCCGGCGAGGTCGGCGGAGCTGCGGCGAGGCGGGCGGCTCTCGGGGAGGCGGAGAAAGGGGCTAGGGGTGGCTGCTGCCGAGGCCGGGGGGGGGAACCGACGCTGGCGGAGGGGGCTCGGGGGAGATGAGGAGGAGGAGGAGAGGAAGGGTGGGCGGAGGTCGAGGGGTCGGCTCCGGCCATGGGGTGGCGGTGATGAGATGGTGGAGGTGGTGGAGGGAAGATGAGAGGAGAGGGCCAGCGGGGGAAGAAGCTCGCCGTGGGGGGGGAAGTCGCGGGGCAACTCTGGCGAGGGAGCTCGCCGCCGGCGGGGGGGGGGGGGGGGGGGGCTGCGGGCTGGGTCTGGGTAGAGTTTTAGGATTTTTGTTTTTGTTTTTGTTTTTATTTCTTATATAGAAATAATAATTAATTTAATAAGTAAAAATATCTAGAGATATTTTTGGGATATTTCCGGCATATTTTCGGGATCTTTTCGGGTGGGTCCCGTCTCCAAATGGACGGTGCAGGTTCACCGGCCAGTGAGGGGGTGACACCTCGCACTGCAATTTGCAGGAAAGTCCTTGTAATTTCATAAATTGCGTAAAGTCCTAGTTTTTTGGGAAATTACGCAATTACGAAATTGTCTGGGAAAACACCCGATTCCGAAAAATACTAAAATTCACAGAATTGAGGAAATTTACTGTGCGAGGGTCCCGAGGGGGTGGGGGTGAGTCTGGGCAGTGACTGGACCTGGTTTTGGGGTGATACGGGCCATCGTATTTAATTAATTAATAAATACTGCGCACGGTGTTCTCTAATTATTTAGAGGCAGGTAGGGACATAATTTTTCTACGGTGTCAATACACTAAATGTAGTATACTCAGTTTAGAAAATTAACGTATTTTTGTCTGGGCAAAACGGTTGCATGTTGGGCCTGAAATCTCTATTGGAACAGGGATGGGTACAGGTCTGGGAATTAAAATAGGGATTAAATACGGGCGATTGTAACGAGATTTGTGCGTCTCATACGAGGCTCGAAACTGAGTATCTGGGAGTTGCACAAAGTGCAGGATAGTAGGCTGGCATGTCTAGGAGAGGTATGCGAACTTTGTTCGGGGTTAACAGTCAAGGTAAAGCTCCAAATAATTAGGTGATGGACAGGTGCACAAGTCAATAGGATATGTAAGCAAAATAAATTAATAAATTGCAACAAATCCTAAATTATGAAAAATATTCCTAAAATACTGGAATCTGGTCGAGGGAGTTTAGAAAGAGGTATATCATCGTCGTGAGATACGGGTTGATTGCAAAGCAATGATTAAGATTTATCTTACAAAGTCAGGAAGATGGAGAGTTGAAAAATTTGTTCCTGAACATAACAATCACGAGTTATCCACTCCATCAAAAGCAATAAAGCATCGGTCTCATAAGAAGGTCCACCGTCAACCAGTAGTGAAGAACTTAATTACTCAGCTTCATAGCGAAGGCATATCAAACGCAAGCATTGCAAGAGTGGTCAATTCCTTCGAGCCTGACCTACAACATTTGATTACACCACAACAAGTCCATGATCTCCTAAGAGTTGAGAGAAAGAACAATTTGGGCAAAAACTGTGCTAAAATTGTTAAGCATTTTATCGAAAAAAAGGACCAAGATCCAAAGTTTTACTCAAGCATTGAATTAGATGATGACTACACATTAAGAAGTATTTTTTGGGCTGATAGAAGATCACAAGAATCCTACCAAAAGTTTAGTGATGTAATTATATTTGATGTGACATATCGTACTAATAATTTCTGTTTACCATTTGCTCCTTTTACTGGTATTAATCATCATCGACAATCTACCTTGTTCGGATATGCATTGTTAGCTGATGAGACAGAGCAGACGTTTGTGTGGTTATTTGAGCAGTGGCTTAAATGTATGGGGGGTAAAGCACCAGGAGCTATCATTACTGATCAGGATGCAGCTATTGGGAATGCAATTGCTAGAGTTTTCCAAATACTATACACCGATATTGTGATTGGCATCTAGACAAGAATGTTGGAGAGCATATGGTCCATCTCAAAACTATCCACGGATCCGAGTTTGAATTGCATTTCAATAGACTACGAAGTAGTAGCAGTATATGTGAAGCCGAAGATTGTTGGAAAGAGATGATGGCAACGTACAAGCTACGAGAAAAAAGTTGGTTGCCAAAGTTGTGGGAGCGGCGAGCTAGTTGGTTACCTTGTTATTTGAATGATAAGTTTCTTGCAGGCACGCGTAGGAGTCAAAGAGCGGAAAGCATAAATGCTTTTTTCGATACATATGTTCATGCAAGTACACCCTTAACTGAGTTTGTCGTTCAATATGACAAGGCATTGGCAAGTCGCCGAAAAGCCGAGGAGGATGAAGATTTCAAAACTATCGACACTAGGCCCGTACTATCTTTAGAATGGCCACTTGAGGAGCAAGCTAGTAGATGCTATACAAGCGCCTTGTTTTATATTTTCAAACAAGAAATGAAGGATGCCCAGATTTATTGGACTGATAAAGTGCACAAAGAAGGAACAATAACTACATATCTTGTTGGGCGGGCGATAAAAGAGAGAAGTAAATGGAGGACTGTGTTATATGATTCTAATGGGGTTGTAGTTTCATGCGTCTGTAGACATTTTGATTATGTTGGATTATTTTGCAGACATGCCATGTGCATATTATGGAAGAAACATGTTCCAGAGATACCGGATCGTTATATTTTGAAGCGATGGACCATTAAATCTCGATTTCGATTTGGAGATGTTGGCATGGGTGCTACTATTGGAAATTCTGAAGTGGATCGTAATCTTCATTGGGGTATTCGTTACAAATGCAACAAGGCTTTGGAGGTTGCATATAAGGTGCCTAACTTTGCTGTTGAATTTGATAGGTTTCTAACAAGCAAGTTAGAAGAATATGATAACTTAAGATTGTCTGAAGGAGATGATGTGCCATCCCAAGGAATGAATCACCAAGTTGATCCTATTGCACCAACCGTATCCCAAAATTCATCAAGTTTAATTCCTGAAATTAATATTCGTGATCCTACGACATTTCAGAGGCATAAAGGGCGACCAAGACTTCCTTCCAGATTATCTTCCGGATTAGAATTGTCTCAAAAAGAGGCTACTAAAAAAAGAAAAACATGCGGATTTTGTGAAAAAAAGGGTCATTACAGGACTGGGTGTAGCAAAGCTAAGGTATTGTATAAGTTCAATAATTTTTATCATTGTCTATTTTTAATGAGGTAATTGAGAATATGTTGAACTTTCAGGTAAACAATATTGTATACAATGGTCAATCTGATCCGGGTGGTTCACAAGTACTTCCAAGAACTCACTAGGTATTTGATTTTGATTATTTAAGTTCGGTTAAAAACGAATAAATGGAATACTTCAACTCAATTGTATTCCAGCTCTACTTCTTATGTATCAGAATCAGTTTGTGAAGTTGTTCTTTAAACATGATTTATTGTTGGAATATTTTAGCAAATGCTTCCACTCAAATTATAGAAACTAACATATACCTCCTTTTATATAATTTTTTTTTATCAAATACTCCCAGTCTTTTGTATGGAACAGTTAAAAAATTTAAGGTATATGCTGGATCCCCTTCCCTGTGAGCTAAAGAATGGGGGAGATCTCAACACTCCGGTCATGGTTTGATCCATGTCATGAATCAGAATCGAGAATGTACAGGAAGGAGAGAATGAATTGGGACTTGGGAATTGTTTCATTGAGAGTAAATGTAAAATACAAGAATGTAAAGTTTACACAAAAAAACTAAGGAAGAAAAACGTGTAAGTTGGTCGGGCAACATGGAAACTAGGCTCTTTACATATGTTTTTTGTTGTTCAATTCGAAGCTACTTCGGTTGTGTCGTCAACTTCGCAATATTATGCTAGGTTTACGAAGTTGGAAATCGACAAAGAGGATACGTCTTACTGTCTGCGATAGGCTTCCATTTCAGGCCTGTTCTATGGGTGCTTTAGCATTGTTCAGCTCCTAGTCCCTAACCTAACTAGACAGTGCCCGAAAAAGCAGTGTAACAGTGTGAGCTTCCTTGATCATTTAGTCAGGAATTAATTTTTGACATTCATGCTACTGAATTTCTTTCTTTAAATTTTCTACTATAATGTGTATTATGTACTTTACATTTTCCTTGTCGTTACTTTTGGCATGGACCTTTTCATATGCCTAAATACTACATAATTCACTATCTTCATTTTGGCCATATCTAATACTTGTCCACTATTTTTATCTTTAATAAGGAAGTAATAGTACCTTTAGAGAATTCAAGAACTACTCGGGATATGATGGGTAAGTCGATGTAAGGTGGATCTATAAGAGATGGCATCACAGCAAGAACAGAGCCCCAGTACAAACTTTCATTTAGTTGGTAAATGATATAGACATGAGAGTTTATCTGCAATAGTTTTGTGACATACGTTTTTTTCTCTCTTTTTTCAGGTGTATATTTTCAGAGTTGCACTTGTCATGGTTAATTATATTGACCAAATATGAACAAGAGGTTTTGAATTGGAGAACCTAAATATTGGAGGTGGTTTAGGGATATATTACTATCGTGGATGAGCAGTCCTCCCAACACCCATGGATCTAATTAACACTGTAAGCTCAAGATACTCTACAGTGTTTCAATATGTTTTCATGGTGTTTTGGTGTTCCTTTTCTGCAATCGTTTCTGTAAAATAATGGTTTGTATATCATTCTACTATAATTTTTTGAGTAATGTGAACTGGGTGTTAGTTATTGCTCTCAGTCTAATCTAATCAGCGTCTTTGTACCTCAGACGTCAACAGAGAACAAGGTGGGCACTTCTGCCAATGGTTTAAAGAAGCAACAGAAGAAATTAACTTTTGCCGATGAAGCTGGTGGGTTGCTTTGCCATGTCAAATTTTTTGAGCAAAAGTCTGATTTCTTTGATGGCCCCAGAAGTGAAGGTTAATTGCCATAGATTAGCTGCAGTGATTTCCATTTCCAGAGGGCTGCTCATGGGCATTGTACTATCCGCAAATACTCTTAAGGGCTGATCAAAATATCATCAATGTTGAAGGATCCCCAGGTCGGGATGAGAAGCTTATTTTATTCCAGGACCAGGTGTATGTTATTGTATAGTTGTTAATTATATTTTGGAGGTGAGCATCTCATAATTTTCAGGCTGGTCCTAATGAAGCCCACAATTTTTTGTTTCTTGAGTCAATCTTAGATTGCAGCTGGGCTCTCTCTATTCAGAAATGTAGCCAACTGAATCTTGGATATTGTATTTAGATGTTAACATATTTATTTCTGTATTTTCTTTTTACCGACTGATTGAGGAGGTTTGTTTGTAATGACCGACTATCCAAGTACTGATGTAATGAGAAGTTATGAATGAAAGTCATTTTGTTTGCTTTGTGATGTTCTATCTTTGAATCACTCGACTTTTGGTGAGAGAGCTTTTAGCATCCAATAATGATAGAAGTTTTTTTGCTTTTAAAATGCTATTTGAGCTCTTCTCCTCTGGTAGTTGAATCTTTGATGTCTTATAACCTGGCAATACTTGTGGTTCTGTAGAGATGTTTGTGGTTGGTAAAGTAGAACTGCACCTGATAACTTTGTGGAGTTTGAAGAACTGCCCAAGTATTCCACGTAATAAACTAGTAACAACTATGATTCTATGAATCAAAAGAGATGGAAGGTTGTGGAAAACTGAAAAGTAGAGAAAACTTTACTGTGCTTGTGTCACGCCCCAAACCCAAAATACCGAGGGACTGGACACGTGGCAATGGCCAGCAGCATGCACCGATGGACAAACCCAATTTAATGGATCCATCGGGCATACTTAAGCTGTATTACATCAGTCAGGGTTTTACTATTCTCATCCACAGATATAAGATAGCAACATCAGCAAAAATAAACCACAACATCCAGTTACAAGTATTGAAAGAAATCGGAAAACCACCCGATAATAAGTCTGTTTACACAAGTTCAATTAACAGGAAAATAAAGAGTTTAATGAAACAGGAAAATAAGTCTAATTGCCATAAGACTGATCATGGCGCAGCAATTGTTCAGGAGAAGTCCTCAGCGATCACCTCGTCGTCAGGTTCAGGTACTGCTCCGAGTAGTGCTCCTGTTCCGTACACCTCTGGGTAGATCTCGTCTGCTAAATCTGGGGACATAATCCATTCCAGGTCCTCAGGGGACATAGCAAGGTACAGAAAACACAAGCCAAATATAATGCAGTGCAGAAATAGAGAAATAACAGGGTAAGTAACTAACCAGCTAAGTGATCATGCAAGTGAGAGTTATTAATCATACTTCAGGCTGAAACTACTACAGGATCAGTGACAAGAAACCATAGCAGTGTTTTCTCGAAGGGCCAGTACAGGTGCCAAAGCTCTGTGTCAGAGACTAGAACACTTCCAGATAACAGTATATAATATATATTCAGCCTTGATATGGTAATACTCTCCCCACCCAATGAATCTCACGTCACAGATCTCAATGTTCATGTTACGCAAGATTAAATTAATGCAATCGGTCATGTTCTAAGGAAATAAGCTCAAGTCATGAAATCTATATCATATATAGAACCACCTTGAATAATCAGGAAGATTCTGTCTCATGCTCTGTGTCAAGTGTCCTGGGTATAATGTACTTGATATGGCAAGTACGAGGAATATAAATGACACGATAACCAGCTCTAAGTGACTTTACACAACCCCACGTACGGTGTTGGCACCCGACTTTGATCGGACGCTAAGCAAGTCACACGGCCCTAGGGTTGAGCATTTACAACAATCACAAGAAAATAAATCAAGAGAAAATGAATCATTAAACTGTATTTATGGCAAGGTACACTTGCCTGGATTTCCGGCTCCAAGTGTAGCTCTGGCTTCAGCAGGGTTTGCAGGTAGTACTCCGGCTGCTGAAACAAATATCACCATCAGATTCAGAAAATGTCAATCAGCTAGAATCGCCTGTCCTTGAGTCCAATTTGGAGACAAGGGCAAAAACGTCATTTTCGGGTCAAGGCGGGGTACAGATGTGGGCCGCTTTGCACCGAAAAACGCGTCAGGGTCAAAGGTCTCAAAAACAGTCCAACTTAGTATCAACAGGTCAGGAACGATGATACGAACCCAACGGAACTTCCAGAATTGGATTCCGATGAGCCGTTCTCAAAATCGCCCGTCGAGTGGAGCCTGTGGGGCCTACGACACGCGATTTTGTCAACGTTCTCAGAATCGAACCAAACTTGACCCACAGGACCGTCGTATTGCTACGAGTCCGATGGTGAAAGTTTCGTCTCGATCCGACGTGTATACACTAAGTTACAGCAAGAATCAGAATGGTCGGATACGGGGCGATGTCCGCGGATACGCACTGATTCCGGTGTGCACGCACATCCGAATCAGCTTCTGCGAAATTCCGCACGTTCGTATCAACGATGCGCACGTATCGGTGAAGACCGCACGCGACCAAGTCATCCCGTTTGGCGGGGCGTACTCGGTTCCGGGGTGAAACAGGGCGTTGGTTTTCCTGTTTTTGGATCGCGGTGTGCGATCACCACAGGACGCGATGCCCCGAGCGGTTTGTCCGGACACCGAGAGGGTCATACAGGCTTCACAACGCAATTTGCGGAATCGAAAACAGAGCTACGAACAAAAAGTTACAAGTACCTGAAGGGGACCCAAAAAACAGGGCAAAATCGTGTCCGACACGACACGCGGATACTGTGTCCCGTGTCCGACACAGAAGACAGGAATTAGGGTTAGGGTTAGGGCTCACTGGCCGGCGGAGACGGCGGCTGGGACGGTGGCTGGGCGGTCGGACGGCTGAGGCAACGACGGAGGGGGCCAGAGGCGACCGGGGAGGGGACGGCCGGGGCTCGCGGCGGCGCTGGAGGCGGCGCGGGGAGCAGCTGCGGCCGCTGCTGCTGCTGCTGGCTGCTGTCGACCGGGGAAGAAGAGGAGGCGGCGGCGTCCGGCGGGCTGGGCAGCGGCGCTGTGGGCGGAGGACGGCGAGGCGGCAGGGCGGTGCTGGGTGGTGTAGAGGACGGCGAGGCGGCAGGGCGGAGGGGAGTAGGGTTCGGCTTATATAGGAGAGATGGGGAGAGGGATGGCCGGCGGGTGAGGGAGGCGAAGGGGAGGCGACGGGAGGCCAGGCGGCGCGGGTAGGCGAGCGGGCGGCGGCCGTTACCGGCGGCGGGAGGAGAATCGACACAGGCGGCGGGTTCGTTTGGGGGAGAAGGGATGCGGGTTGGGTCGGGCGGCGGATCCGGGTTGGGCGGACCCGCCCGACCCGCTAAGCTATGGCTGGGCTGGGCTGGGTTTCGGCCCACTGGGCCGGGCCGGAAAAAGAAAAAAAACAATAATAATAATAATAATAATAATAATAATAATAAGTTAAATTCAATCAATAGTATTTAGGGCTTTTAAAATTCATCCGGGGTCCAATAAATTCCCGAAAAAATACCCCATGCTTGGTTTTTAATTTTACACTTGAAAATATAATTTTTATCATATTTTAATATTATTTAATCTCATTTAAAAATTCTTTAATTACAAAATACCTTGATTTAATTTCCAGAAAAATTCAAGAAAATTCCAGAAAATTCAGAAAAATCCAATTTAAAATTCTTTGAAAATCAGGGGGATTACAGCTTGATATATTGAGACCTTTGTTGCATGGATGGGATTAAGAAATGACACAATACAGACACGGGAACACATGGACACTTGAACACTTATTTGGCATATGGTAGTAGTATACATGCTACATTGGTTGAGGCTGGCTTATTGTTTCAGTTTGAATTATTTGAAATTATGTAAAAAGAAGAAGAATAATCTATAGTTTGAACTAACACTGAATGGTGTAGCACTGGATTTGCTCTAAGAAATTTGGATCGCTCTACTGGTGTTCTGTTTATTGGTGCAGGGAAACCTCTTCTTCTCTTAATGCATAGACCTCAGCCATGTCATGACTCGGAAAAATTATTCGGTGTGTGGCAGTTGTGAGGTCTTGTCACGTGGTGAGACTGTTCCATTTAATAATTTCTCCATCGACTCGGAAGTCTGATGAGTATCAAACCATCGTTAGGGTTTTACAAAGATCACAAATCAATCCATCGTTAAGGTTAAAACCACAGAAGCTACCAAATCCTCACAGTTACTACAACCCTGATATTGAAAAAAACAAAAAACAAAAATAGAATGTCTGGGAAAATAATGGTTCAACAGCAATACTATATCAACATATTGACAAACACGTCCCCACAAGGCACAAGAAGCACTCCCTCCCTCTTCATCAGTCAGAAAAACCAATAAAACAAAAACCACAGCCAGCACCAGAAACACCAGCCAGTTCCTGGTCCACTTCCTCCTCCTCCTCCTCCTCCTCCTCTTCAATGCCACGGCTTCCGCGAACCGGCCAGTGCCGCCGCTAATGAACTCCTTCGCCTTCGCCACATTCTCCTCGAAGTATCTCCGCTTCAGGCCCGCCTTGTGCTCCTCCAGTATCCGCTCCCGCAGCGCGTTCAGCCCGATCATCGCGTTGCGCAGCTTGGACCTCAGCCCAACTCCTTCGCCTTCGCCACATTCTCCTCGAAGTATCTCCGCTTCAGGCCCGCCTTGTGCTCCTCCAGTATCCGCTCCCGCAGTGCGTTCAGCCCGATCATCGTGTCGCGCAGCTTGGACCTCAGCCCAACTCCTTCGCCTTCGCCACATTCTCCTCAAAGTATCTCCGCTTCAGGCCTGCCTTGTGCTCCTCCAGTATCCGCTCCCGCAGCGCGTTCAGCCCGATCATCGTGTCGCGCAGCTTGGACCTCAGCCCAACTCCTTCGCCTTTGCCACATTCTCCTTGAAGTATCTCCGCTTCAGGCCGCCTTGTGCTCCTCCAGTATCCGCTCCCGCAGCGCGTTCAGCCCGATCATCGTGTCGTGCAGCTTGGACCTCAGCCCAACTCCTTTTCCTTTGCCACATTCTCCTCGAAGTATCTCCGCTTCAGGCCTGCCTTGTGCTCCTCCAGTATCCGCTCCCGCAGCACGTTCAGCCCGATCATCGTGTCACGCAGCTTGGACCTCAGCCCGTTGGTGACCGACGCCCGGGCACGACCGACCGGCGTGTTCTCGCCGAACCTCGTCCGGTTGGCGGCATTGGAGGCGTCGAGAGGAGCCAGCCGGGCCTTCACGACGTGGGCCTCTCAAAGGAGGATGGCGGTGACGTTGGAGTCCATCCGGTCGTGGAGCCCGCGGAGGAGCTTTGGGGTGTGGGTGGAACCCGAGGGTTAGGGGAGGGGGCTCTGGATCTCGAGGGGTGGGGGAGGGGGTTCTGGATGCTTCGGGGTGGGGGAGGGGGAACCCGAGGGGAGGGGGCTCTGGAACCCGAGGGGTGGGGGAAGCCCGGTGGGGGGCGGTGGAACCCTAGGGCACAGAGGGGTGGGGGAAGCCGAGGGGTGGGGGAAGCCGGAACCCTAGGGCACAGAGGGGTGGGGAAAGCCGGGCCGGTGGGGGGCGGTGGAACCGAGGGGTGGGGGAAGCCGGGCCGGTGGGGGGCGGTGGAACCGAGGGGTGGGGGAAGCCGGGCTGGTGGGGGGCGGTGGAACCGAGGAGTGGGGGAAGCCGGGTGGTGGAGGGAAAGAATAATCAGGTGAGGGTGGCTGTGAGGTATACACTTAAGAAATTAGGATTTGCACTTAAGAGGACTTAAGTGCAAATATATCACTTAAGTGTCATTTGTAAGATGGAGGGCTGGGATGGTGCCACTTCACCGCCACCCTCATTTGAGAGTGAGGTGCCATCTCACCTCCCTTATTATATATATATATATATATATATATATATATATATATATATGTGTGTGTGTGTGTGTGTGTGTGTGTGTGTGTGTGTGTTTCTATATATATATATATATATATATATATATGTGTTTGTATGTGTATATATATATATATGTTTATGTGTGTGTGTGTTGGTGTGTGTCGAGAGGGATTAAGAAAAAGAGATCGAGAGATAGTGAGATAGAGAGCTAGAGTGTGAGGGAGAGAGGTAGAGATAGTGAGGTAGAGAGTGAATGAGGGAGAGAGGATGAGAAGGCGAGCAGCAGCTGTGTTCGATGATAAACAAAAGAAATGGAAACTAGGTTTATACGAAACCCTTTCTTTGTTTACAAACAAGAAAAAAGAATACAATTAATCCTATACGAGGATGTTAAGTACAATAAAAATGATTCTGGGGAAAAATTGCTATAGGAGTCTGATCTGCGGTCGATCACTTTGTCCCTTGGACCACACGATGACGAAGAAGTGCTGTAGAAGAAGAAGAAGCTTCAAATATTGCAGGAGGGATTGGATTCTCGTTGTCAAAGCTGTCAATCACTACTCTCTGTCTGTGCTCTCTGCTCTTTCTTTTCCGACCTTGCCTCACCTCTCCCTTTCTTCTGTGACCGGAGGTCTCTATTTATAGAGCTCAGTCATAGTAACTGTCCAGTCGGCGTAGAAGCCAGACTGTGAAGAGAGTGGCACTCTTTACGCGACGGTTATAATAACTGCTACCCACGTCTGAATGATCTCCTGAATCCGCGTGTGACGCGTGTCCCATTATAAGGTAACGCGTATAACTGCCTCTCCAAGATCATGGCATGCAAGCCACGTAGGTAACTGCCCCTCGCGTAGAGATGGTTGGCATAAAAGCCAAATGACTGTCTTGTTGGTGTAAAAGCCAAATAGTTGTCTTGTTGGCGTAAAAGCCAAATTCTGCGTAAAGCTTGATGCTGCATAATAGGTAACCAGCGTAAAAATAGCCAATTATCCTTGTTGACTGAGGTCTTGAGCGTATTCTGGGCCAAGTAGCCTTACCACGTACCTTGGGAAATATAGCATGAGTTGGCGTATTTCGAGGAGATAGCATACGGCGTACTCATATAGCTGAAAATAGCCTGGTTGGCGTATTTCGAGGAGATAGCATACGGCGTGCTCCTATAGTTAAAAATAGCCTGGTTGACGTAACATGCAGGGATGGTGACGTAAGCGTATTAGCCTTAGTTTTAGCTTTCCCAGTCATTAAAAATAGAACAAAATCTCGTGCATTAAATGCAGAGATCTGCCCCCATCTCGTACATTAACTGCAGAGATATGCCTCGAGTTATGTACGAAGAACAGCTTTTGATATGGCATCTAATTTTGCCTCATGTTGAGCGTAAAAGCTCGTTTCTGTCTGTGTAAAATAGGCAACGTATTCCTTGGATGCGTAAAAATATCTTATATCAAGGATACGTCACTAAACGACAGTTTGGGCGTCTGTACAAAATCATCATTACAGCCGTTCTCTTGATCGTCGTGCAGTACTCTTTGTCAGGAGTCAGGTTCACTGTTCTGTCAGACGGGTTCATTCGAGGAATATGAAGAGTTCCTCGTACAACTTCACACTGTATTAAAAGCAGACATATTTCACGCCGGAGGGAGGTGTAGCAACATTTTTAAGCCAAAACAGCCTTTGAGTGCTGCTTTACGCAGACTGTTCTGAAGCCATATTTTATGCCACGCAGCGCTGAATCTCTGTTTTACGTGTATAGCTCTGAAGTCATATGTTTACGCCACATAGCGCTGAAGCTCTATTTTACGCGGGCTTAATGCATATTGGGGGTTTACGCGTATAACTCCCCAGCGTATTTTTATGCTTCTACAAGACCCCCTTCAAAGTTTTCAAATTCCTCGTAATTTGAAATACTTTGAATGAAGCATGAAACGGTCGAATTTGACTCGTTCTGCGAGGCTAATTTTTCGGAGATATTTAGAAAGTTGTTGGGATTGGGTATGTTCTCTTCTGCCTATATAAAGGCAAGCGAGTGAACCTGTTTTTCCATACTTCCTTCACCAAAAAGATGGTTGCCGAGATTCATCGGGCTAACCTGAGGAAGAAGAAGATTATGCTCTTCCAGTATGTAAGGAGCCAAAAAATGAGGGTCTTCGAGCAAATGTCATCTGCAACGATGGATCATGGAAGGATATCATAGCTTCCTTTGCTCGGGATAATCAGCAATTTCATATGGCAATTCGTCCAGGAGAGAGGAAGGGTCTCATCGGACCACACAGCTTGCTAGCTGTATTTTCTCCCATTATGAAGCTGGACGTAGGTAGGCAGTTTGGCCCTGTCTTCCAATATTGCGTTGAGTCTGAATCCCTAAAACAATTCTAGGGCGTGGCTGCCATGGCGTATGGAGGGTGGGCTTGTATAATTTAAACAGACCCAGTTCTGTATCCTTCCGCCATTAACCTTTTTTTGTTCATCGGCCGCAGAAGCCGATGAAGTGCCGTAGAAGAAGAAAAAGATCTCCATCAAATGAGAATCCTGGCACAATAGATTCCCATCGTGATCTTGAATATTAATGAAAAATCCTTTGTAAAAAAGGATTTCCATCATATGTAATCATGATAATAAAAAATCCTTTGTAAACTGGATTTCTATCATATGTAATCATGATTAATAGACTTTGTCTTCTTTTGCGCATTGCTGATTTGCCATATTTGCTGAGAATGTGCAGCTTCGACACGTCTGAATAATTTTACGCTGACTCTGATACACGCTTATCCGGTCACGTCCCGACTTTTACGCGTAACAGAAGATGTCACGCCCCGATTCCGTGGAATCGATAGCCGTCCCCCCGGGCGTGACCGCCGTGCGGGCCTAGGTTGCGCGCCGCACAAGGCTAAGTATTTTTGTTTTGCATAGCGAGCACATATTCAGAGTACGCAGATAAATTAAAACACAATTGAAGCATGGAAAAGTTCTCTTTTTATTGACAATATGAACATCTATTACAAACTCCTTGAACTGATTCATAAGGTTGCCTCTATGGGCTTACAAAAGTGTTGACACAAAATGAGATAGCAGTCCTGTACATTACATCCCTTACTAAAACTCAAAATATAAGACCTCCGGTCGGAACGACGGCCTTTCCACGAAGTTGCATGTTTACTTGGGTTGCTAGCTTCTTCTTCAAAATACTTCAAAAGGTGGCACGGTCAAGGCGTGCCTGCAGCTGGACTGGATTGGGGGATTGACTTATGCTCCTCGCTTGGTTCTCCTTAGCGCAGGGAACCTGTTTCAACGAGGGTCAGTACATCGAAACGTACTGGCGAAGGCAAGCTAACCCAACTATACCAATCAACACGTTGTTTAGATGAAGCATGAATATTTATTTATGGTCTTGCTATCTTGCCTTAGTTTATTTTACAGCAAGCAATAGATATAGAATCAATGAAATGACCTGCCACCGCTCGGTGATATTTACCTGTCCGTCTGAACCACCTGTATAATACTTACCATGCCTTCCCCGCCAAGAAGACACAAGTTACTTGCAACAGGTTTAAATATACGAGGGGATCACTGGCTTGATGCCATAGTGGACGTTATAGTCTATGGGCAAGGATGGTATGCAACGAAGTAATGGAGGCGCTGCATAATCCTGCCCGGGACATGAGACTATCATGAAGTTCCGTCCGGATCGGATCGGTGCCAGTGCCTCAGCAACCGTCCGCAGGAACCCGAAGGCCTTGTGCACAAGTTGTCCGTGATCAACGGCGTTTGTATTGAGTTACTATTTATGTAACTGAGGCAATGAAATCAGGAGATAGGTAGCATTGTATGGTTTATTTTGTAAAGTATCCCTGATCAATTGTTGCATGGCAAGGAGTGTTCTACATATAGCATATTCATAGAAGAAAACATTCTAACTTGTGTTTATGCATATGATGAACATTCAAATAAGCAAGCATGTAAGTATGTAACCGTTCACAAGTTTCATTGACAAGCATACTGATCCAAGTCTATTCCCTTATTATCTTGATATTTTTTAGTTATTACTTGGTATCGTTTGATCGGGGCAAGCAAGAATACAAAAGTTCAGGCGTGAAGGCTGGAAGAAGGGCCAGCTAATCGGGATGGTAGCCACTCACTTAGTAGTTGGAAGAGAGAAGGAAAGAGGTGCCTCAGGAGTCCGTTCGAGAGGTGCCTACTGCTGGTTCACCTGCATTACCACTAACAGCTGATCAATACCTCTTCCACTCTTTCCGTTATCGAAATCAAAGTGCAGTTTAACGAACGAAAACAATAAAATCCATCAAAACCGTTCAAGAAAACTCAAGCAAATCCGAAAACCAACTCAAAACACGAAAGCAACAAGCGACAACGAAAACTAGGCAATAAAGATGTAGCGGAGAGGTCCCTCCTGACTCTGCCCCTAAGTCGATTCCGGGGGCACGGTCCACTGAATATGGGAATCAATTCCGAAGAAGCAAATCCATAAAGAGGATGGGTTCTTGTTTCAATCTATCCCGATCGAACGATACCATCTTGTATTTCTTAGCCGCGCTCCCCGAATAGGGGGAACGGGGCACCACAGAAGATGCGTAAAAAAACTTCTTAGCATTAAGCTGTTTTGAAGATCCAACTGTCATGCTATTTTTGGACGAGGAGTCACATATAATTCTGAACTGTCACTTCTCTGATACGAAGAATTTCTGTTCAGAACATCATCTTCAAGACTGGCTTCCCGAAAGTTTCTCGAAACAGAGCAAGAAATGTCCGCCGAACAGGCCATACTTGAGCTTAGATGAAAAGGTTCCTGGCTAGACTTCGAATGAACTTCCAATGGCCCAAGAAAAAGAGTCATCTTCAATGCTGACATCTGTGTGTTTCAGGCACTTGGAATGTTTTGTAGCCAAAAGGAGCCTTTTCTGCGTAAACTTTTATAATTGGCTTTTTGCAGCTTCTGGGCGTGGAATCATAGATCTGTATCTTCTGTGCGTAAAATCGTAGATTTGTAGCTTCTGAGCGTAAAAGCTCCTGAGCGTAAAATCGTAGATTTATAGCCTCTGAGCCTAAAATCGTAGATTTGTAGCTTCTGAGCGTAAAAGCTTCTGAGCATAAAATCGTAGATTTGTAGCATCTGAGCGTAAAACCGTAGATTTGTTACGCAGTATGACTATCCGTCTTCTTTTTCATATGATAGGCTGATGTGGTTGTAAATCCCCATATTTTACAAAAATTTTAAATTGGGATTTTTCGCAATTTTTCTGGAATTTTCTGGGAATTTTCTGTAATTAAAATCAAGGTTTTAATTATTAAATAATTTTTAATTGTTAATAAATAATATTAAAATATCATGGAAATAATATTTTTGTGTGTAAAATGGAAAACTGGACTTAGGGTAATTTTTTGGAATTTATCGGGCCCCGGACCTATTTTTAAATCACTTAAAACTATTTATTTAATTAATTAATTAATTAATTATTATTATTATTATTATTATTATTATTATTTTTATTATTTAAAAACCCAGCCCGGCCCAAACCCAAGCCGGCCCAGCCCAACCCTTGGCTGCGGGTCGGATCCTGTTCCAACCCGCGACCCGAACCCGCGAGCCCGGATCCGTTTCCCTAACGGGCCGGGTCGGGTCTGTCCGACCCGAACCCGCCGACCCGACCCTGAGACCCATTCTCTCCCCCCCACGTCTCCCCGATTTCTCCGCCCGCGCCTGACCCACCACGCGTCCCCGCACCCGCCGGCCGACCTCCCGTTCCCCGCGCCACCCGCCGCCTCGTCCGGCTCCCTCTCTCCTCTCCCCCGCCCTATAAATCCCCTCCGGCAGCTGCCCCGACCCCCGACCACGCTCCGCCACCACCCGTGCCACCTCGCCGCCACCTCGCCGCCATCCGCCGCTTCCCGCCGCTCCTCCGCTCAGCCGTTCCCCGACCCGCCACAGCCAGCCCCCGCTGCCCTCGACCCAGCGCCGGCCACCACGTCCCTGGCCCTTTCTCCGCCTCCAGCGCCGTGCCCAGCGGTCTCCGGCGACGCCGGCGACGCCGCCGAGCAGCCGCCCAGCCCCCGGCCGGAATCCCCGCAGCGTCGCCGCCCTCCTCCGGCCGAGCTCCCCTCGCCGGAGCTCCAGAACCAAACCCTAACCCTAGTTCTCTCTCTCGTGTCGGACACGTGTCGGACACGACACGGACACGAGAAACCCCGGTTTCTGAGCCCTGTTCAGGTACTCGTAACTTTTTGTTCGTAGCTCCGTTTTCAATTCCGCAAATTGCGTTGTGAAGCCGGTATGACCCTCTCGGTGTCCGGACAAACTGTTCGGGACATCGCGTCCTGTGGTGATCGCACACCGCGATCCAAAAACAGGAAAAACCAGACCCTGTTTCACCCCGGAACTGAGTACGCCCCGCCAAACGGGACGACTTGGTCGCGTGCGGTCTTCACAGATACGTACGCATCGTCGATACGGACGTGTGAGTTTTCGTGGAAGCTGATTCGGGTGTGCGTGCACACCGGAATCAACGCGTATCCGCGGACATCGTCCCGTATTCGCCTTCTCTGCAATTCGCCTCGAGACGAAACTTGCACCATCGGACTCGTAGCGATACGCTGGTCCTGTGGGTCAAGTTTGGTTCGATTCTGAGAACGTTGACGAAATCGCGTGTCGTGGGCCCCACAGGCCCCGCTCGACGGGCGATTTTGTGTTCGGCTCATCGGAATCCAAATCTGGAAGTTCCGTTGGGTTCGTATCAGCGTTCCTGACCTGTTGACACTAAGTTTGGTGAATTCGGAGACCTTTGACCCGGACACGTTTTTCGGTGCAAAGCGGACCCGCCGGCGGACCCCATTTTGACCCGAAACTGCCGTTTTTGTCCTTGTCTCCAAATTGGACCCAAGGACAGGCGTTTCTAGCTATTTGACATCTTCTGAGCGTGATGGTAATGTTTATTTCAGCATCCGGACTCATTCCTAGAAATTTCCCCGAGGACAATTAATTGGATCCAAACATCAGACAAGTACCTGCACTTCAAGTTTATTCTTTATATTGTGATAATTAATTCCTTGCTCTACTAGTACCATTGGATGTTTACACGTAGTGTTAGATTCTGGATTTCATGTCTTGAATACTGGATTTCATGTCTTGCTTTCGTGTCGGGTGGGAGAATACTGAAAGGCATGTAGTTTACCCTGACCCTTGCCATGATTAATAGCTGTTGGTACACGACTGTCCATCAGCCGGATCTCGATTATTCCTGTTTAATAGCCGTCTACGACGGCCGGTTTAACCTTATAGACCCCTACATGCCAACTAGGTATTCTAAATACACGAGTTCACACACATAGTTTCTTGTCTGGTTACAGTTCCTATTGTCTGGTTGTAATTCATTTTCCTGTCACCTTGTTCCTGTTTTACTCATGTCCCTGTCTTACAACAATTAACCCTTAGTTATTGTTACTATTTATTTATACATATCCTCAACCTGATACCTGTCAGTTCTTTTTAATTGTCATAAAAATATTTAGTTTAACCTTGTTGTGCACTGTGTACTTTGCTCCTTTCCTGACTGGATCCGTTGTTTTAGGCGATGATGAGCACTGCCCCCACCTATTTATGGCCACTATGAGTTAGCAGGTAACACAGTGAGGAGCCGGTTCCCACTCAGGAGACTACCTTTGAGGAGGAGTAGCCAGTTAGTTATTATTTTATTTCCTTTCAGCATATACTCGGGTTTGTCCCCGATTTATCTTCTGGCTTTGTATTAACTGTGGATTTGGTTGACACAGATTAAATATTATGAAATCTTAACATTCTTATTCCTGTGATTATTCTTGCCTGTTTATTATTGTGGATGAGATAGATATTTAGTGATCCCAGAAAATGACCCAGACAGCGTACTACCGCCGACACTGCGGCGTAGGCTGGACGTGCCCACGCACTCGTGCCCAAATATCCGGGTGCGGGTCGTGACACATTTTTGTGGTGGCCCATGCAGGTCCAACGACTAAATTGTTCGGTTTCAACTTAGGGACCGAACAGACCTGCAATAAGGAAAAGCTCATCCACTTGATTGAATCGTTCTTGATATTCATGTCGGTTTCGAATCATTTTATTGACTTGCATCCTGCTTTGATTTATGTGCGCCTCTTATCGGTTATTTTGAATGCAGGGAAATGGACCCACCAGCCAGCAACGAGGCTCATGCAGAAACACCACAAGCCGTTGTGGTTACCCAAGAAGACAATGTGATGCCAGTCGTCCAAACATCACGAGGCAGTCAAGCAAGTCAGCCTGCCTCAATAATCCATCAAGATGGCGTTCCACCCTCGACACAGCCTATTCCACCGATGCCTTCCTTCCCTCCAGGACCGCCTATGGACGAACAGCAGATGTTCCGCATGTTCTACGTAATGATGCACGCCTATCAGAAGGTTCAACAAGAAGCTCAGCAAAACCAAGCAGAGAACTTCATCGACAGATTTAGCTCGGAGTCACGGAAGCCAAGCAGTTCAAATGCAATTACCTTCGACGAGGACGTTCTTACTGCAGCGCGACCTGTGGAGTGCACCACAAGGATCAAGTCCAACCAGAAGCGGCCGTATGTGTCAGCACCAGACCAAGCACAACAGGAAAGAGCTGCAAAGCGACCACAGATGAATCCAACTCAAGGACAGAACCAACAAGCTCCCATTTGTGGCTTTTGTAGAAAACAAGGTCACATTTGGCAGGATTGTAGAAAGAGGCTAGGTACCTGTCTATACTGTGGATCAGCAGCACATCAAGTGAAGGACTGTCCTGCTGCTCAAAGACGCACCACTGCACAAAAAGTTTCAGTTCAGGCCAGGCCCAGCAGCGCAGCAGAGGGCACCACCTCAAGAACACGGACAAGCTTACGCGATGACCATGGAGAACGTGCAGACTCTTAGAGTAACTAATGCGCGTAAGTGATTCGTAGATGCCGTTTTCTAGTATTGTTTTAGCTTGTGCCTATATGGTTCGTGACCTCAGCCCCAACCTAGTAATTTTAAACTTGCTAATAAATGCTTTTGTATCTGATAACTGTAGAGTTTGTAGAATCTTTTGTTATTGTTCTTAATGTAGGTTGTTTGCGAACTTAAATAATTTGTATCTTCTTTCATCACCATCTAGCGCACTTCATTTTGCTGTACTTGACTTATGCTGCTATTTTATAGCCTAGTTTTGCAAGCTTATCCTTTTATCAAGCTTGTTCATGACATATGTATTAGTGGATCGACACACTAATACAATTGTCTACTCAGAATCAATGTATTATGGTCTGATCAACCTTAGTGCATTTTGATTCGCCCTTCGCACTACTTGCGTGGATTGAGATATACAGTTGACTAGTATACCTGCCCTAGACATGTCTGAGCATAACTGTATTAATACGAGCATGTGAATAGGAACTACCAAGATATGATTCAAATCCACAATCGCTTGACAATTCCCACCTGAATACCTTAAAGCGCCTTGACCCCGATATTTCTATTCTATCACCTCACCCTTGAACTCTGTATTATTGATCTTCGTCTTCCCTTATTTCGGAAAGACGAAATCTAGTGCCTGGTATAAGTTAGTACATAGATAGTACTGGATATGCCACATAGGCCGATCAAATACTTGAGGATTAAACTTTCGTAATTGAGGACATATCATACGTGACATGATCGGCGTTGAAGTTCGAGGATTGAATGACGTAGGTAAACATATTAAGGAATATTTTCTTAAAGTATATAGTCTTTGTGATGAATGGGTAAACTCTAAGTTGGGTAGCAATGCATTTGTCAACTCGAGAGGAATGTCCTTTGGATCGTGACCGAGTAAGGTTAGATTGGAAGAAGCAAGCCATTCTAAATTAGAAAATTTAAAGGAGTGACTAAATGATTAATGAGTTGATATCGAGGACCCAATAAGTTGTATCTTGGATACATGATTTAAATCTTGAATAAATGAAAGTAAAATCGCCAAATTGAATTTAGGAGATATATGATTCAGACTTGAACAGTAGTGGACTACATTTAAATTATTTTTCAAATTTGATGATTTGATTTAAGAATTAAAATTTGACGGTTGGACTACCTAGTTAGAATATTGAGGATATGAATGGAATTTAAAGAGTTGAAGCATACAAATTGTGAATAGGAATACTGTTGGACTCAAATCACTTCTAGAGGAATTCATGATAATCAGAGGCAAAGTCATGTGCAAATCTTGAAAATGCTATATGGACTTAATCAAAAATCTGCCTGTGGGTAATTTGAGTAAGTAAGAAGTAATAACCATAGGTTGAATTCTTGATTGGAACGAGTAGTCGTCTTAAACTTTGAAGTGATTGCAGGGGATATGATTAGGCTTTTAATTATCGCAAAGAGATGGCGATCGACTTGCCCTATGTACATGAAGGGTTAACAGATTATGGCTTAATTTTAAATTTCGAGGACGAAATTTTTATAAGTTGGGTAGATTGTAAACCCCCAGATTTTACAAAAAATTTAAATTGGGATTTTTCGCAATTTTTCTGGAATTTTCTGGAAATTTTCTGTAATTAAAATCAAGGTTTTAATTATTAAATGATTTTTAATTGTTAATAAATAATATTAAAATATTATGGAAATAATATTTTTGGGTGTAAAATGAAAAACTGGACTTAGGGTAATTTTTCTAGAATTTATCGGGCCCCGGACCTATTTTTAAATCACCTAAAACTATTTATTTAATTAATTAATTAATTAATTAATTATTATTATTATTATTTTTTATAATTTAAAAACCCAGCCCGGCCCAAACCGAAGCCGGCCCAGCCCAACCCTTGGCTGCGGGTCGGATCCGGGTCCAACCCGCGACCCGAACCCGCGAGCCCGGATCCGTTTCCCTAACGGGCCGGGTCGGGTCTGTCCGACCCGAACCCGCCAACCCGACCCGGAGACCCATTCTCTCCCCCCCACGTCTCCCCGATTTCTCCGCCGGCGGCTCCGGCCACGTCGCCGGAGCCCGCGCCTGACCCACCACGCGTCCCCGCACCCGCCGGCCGACCTCCCGTTCCCCGCGCCACCCGCCGCCTCGTCCGGCTCCCTCTCTCCTCTCCCCCGCCCTATAAATCCCCTCCGGCAGCTGCCCCGACCCCCGACCACGCTACGCCACCACCCGTGCCACCTCGCCGCTACCTCGCCGCCATCCGCCGCTCCTCCGCACCGTCGTTCCCCGACCCGCCACAGCCAGCCCCCGCTGCCCTCGACCCAGCGCCGGCCACCACGTCCCTGGCCCTTTCTCCGCCTCCAGCGCCGTGCCCAGCCGTCTCCGGCGACGCCGCCGAGCAGCCGCCCAGCCCCCGGCCGGCCTCCCCGCAGCGTCGCCGCCCTCCTCCGGCCGAGCTCCCCTCGCCGGAGCTCCAGAACCAAACCCTAACCCTAGTTCTCTCTCTCGTGTCGGACACGTGTCGGACACGACACGGACACGAGAAACCCCGATTTCTGAGCCCTGTTCAGGTACTCGTAACTTTTTGTTCGTAGCTCCGTTTTCAATTCCGCAAATTGCGTTGTGAAGCCTGTATGACCCTCTCGGTGTCCGGACAAACTGTTCGGGATATCGCGTCCTGTGGTGATCGCACACCGCGATCCAAAAACAGGAAAAATCAGACCCTGTTTCACCCCGGAACTGAGTACGCCCCGCCAAACGGGACGACTTGGTTGCGTGCGGTCTTCACAGATACGTACGCATCGTCGATACGGACGTGTGAGTTTTCGTGGAAGCTGATTCGGGTGTGCGTGCACACCGGAATCAACGCGTATCCGCGGACATCGCCCCGTATCCGCCTTCTCTGCAATTCGCCCTAACTTCTTGTACACTCGTCAGATCGAGACGAAACTTGCGCCATCGGACTCGTAGCGATACGCTGGTCCTGTGGGTCAAGTTTGGTTCGATTCTGAGAACGTTGACGAAATCGCGTGTCGTGGGCCCCACAGGCCCCGCTCGACGGGCGATTTTGTGTTCGGCTCACCGGAATCCAAATCTGGAAGTTCCGTTGGGTTCGTATCAGCGTTCCTGACCTGTTGACACTAAGTTTGGTGAATTTGGAGACCTTTGACCCGGACACGTTTTTCGGTGCAAAGCGGACCCGCCGGCGGACCCCGTTTTGACCCGAAACTGCCGTTTTTGCCCTTGTCTCCAAATTGGACCCAAGGACAGGCGTTTCTAGCTATTTGACATCTTTTGAGCGTGATGGTAATGTTTATTTCAGCATCCGGACTCATTCCTAGAAATTTCCCCGAGGACAATTAATTGGATCCAAACATCAGGCAAGTACCTGCACTTCAAGTTTATTCTTTATATTGTGATAATTAATTCCTTGCTCTACTAGTACCATTGGATGTTTACACGTAGTGTTAGAATCTGGATTTCATGTCTTGAATACTGGATTTCATGTCTTGCTTTCGTGTCGGGTGGGAGAATACTGAAAGGCATGTAGTTTACCCTGACCCTTGTCATGATTAATAGCTGTTGGTACACGACTGTCCATCAGCCGGATCTCGATTATTCATGTTTAATAGCCGTCTACGACGGCCGGTTTAACCTTATAGACCCCTACATGCCAACTAGGTATTCTAAATACACGAGTTCACACACATAGTTTCTTATCTGGTTACAGTTCCTATTGTCTGGTTGTAATTCATTTTCCTGTCACCTTGTTCCTGTTTTACTCATGTCCCTGTCTTACAACAATTAACCCTTAGTTATTGTTACTATTTATTTATACATATCCTCAACCTGATACCTGTCAGTTCTTTTTAATTGTCATAAAAATATTTAGTTTAACCTTGTTGTGCACTGTGTACTTTGCTCCTTTCCTGACTGGATCCGTTGTTTTAGGCGATGATGAGCACTGCCCCCACCTATTTATGGCCACTATGAGTTAGCAGGTAACACAGTGAGGAGCCGGTTCCCACTCAGGAGACTACCTTTGAGGAGGAGTAGCCAGTTAGTTATTATTTTATTTCCTTTCAGCATATACTCGGGTTTGTCCCCGATTTATCTTCTGGCTTTGTATTAACTGTGGATTTGGTTGACACAGATTAAATATTATGAAATCTTAACATTCTTATTCCTGTGATTATTCTTGCCTGTTTATTATTGTGGATAAGATAGATATTTAGTGATCCCAGAAAATGACCCAGACAGCGTACTACCGCCGACACTGCGGCGTAGGCTGGACGTACCCACGCACTCGTGCCCAAATATCCGGGTGCGGGTCGTGACACATTTTTGTGGTGGCCCATGCAGGTCCAACGACTAAATTGTTCGGTTTCAACTTAGGGACCGAACAGACCTGCAATAAGGAAAAGCTCATCCACTTGATTGAATCGTTCTTGATATTCATGTCGGTTTCGAATCATTTTATTGACTTGCATCCTGCTTTGATTTCTGTGCGCCTCTTATCGGTTATTTTGAATGCAGGGAAATGGACCCACCAGCCAGCAACGAGGCTCATGCAGAAACACCACAAGCCGTTGTGGTTACCCAAGAAGACAATGTGATGCCAGTCGTCCAAACATCACGAGGCAGTCAAGCAAGTCAGCCTGCCTCAATAATCCATCAAGATGGCGTTCCACCCTCGACACAGCCTATTCCACCGATGCCTTCCTTCCCTCCAGGACCGCCTATGGACGAACAGCAGATGTTCCGCATGTTCTACGTAATGATGCACGCCTATCAGAAGGTTCAACAAGAAGCTCAGCAAAACCAAGCAGAGAACTTCATCGACAGATTTAGCTCGGAGTCACGGAAGCCAAGCAGTTCAAATGCAATTACCTTCGACGAGGACGTTCTTACTGCAGCGCGACCTGTGGAGTGCACCACAAGGATCAAGTCCAACCAAAAGCGGCCGTATGCGTCAGCACCAGACTAAGCACAACAGGAAAGAGCTGCAAAGCGACCACAGATGAATCCAACTCAAGGACAGAACCAACAAGCTCCCATTTGTGGCTTTTGTAGAAAACAAGGTCACATTTGGCAGGATTGTAGAAAGAGGCTAGGTACCTGTCTATACTGTGTATCAGCAGCACATCAAGTGAAGGACTGTCCTGCTGCTCAAAGACGCACCACTGCACAAAAAGTTTCAGTTCAGGCCAGGCCCAGCAGCGCAGCAGAGGGCACCACCTCAAGAACACGGACAAGCTTACGCGATGACCATGGAGAACGTGCAGACTCTTAGAGTAACTAATGCGCGTAAGTGATTCGTAGATGCCATTTTCTAGTATTGTTTTAGCTTGTGCCTATATGGTTCGTGACCTCAGCCCCAACCTAGTAATTTTAAACTTGCTAATAAATGCTTTTGTATCTGATAACTGTAGAGTTTGTAGAATCTTTTGTTATTGTTCTTAATAAATGCTTTTGTATCTAATAAAGCTTATCGCATGTGACATTCCCCATCTCTGGAAACAAGTATCCTCAAGAAAGGGGAGCTCTGATCTCGGCCCAGGGAGAACGCATGTTGCTAAGTATGATCAGTGGGGAGCCCCTGACATACATAGATGAGACTGAGTATAGGAAATCAGCTTTCCTATTCGGGGACGTCATTGATAAGCAGTCCCAGACTAAGCCCAAGAAGGAAGATTGGGTATTTTCTGCTGAGGGCATGATCATGTATCTGCCAAAGATGCCCAGAGATTATCCCATCTCTGCGTTCTTCCATGCCACACATCCTAGGAAGATGTCATGGACTCTGACTCCTGATCTTCAAGGCCAGTCGGGGAAGATCTTTTATAGGAAATAGTTAAACCGAGGGGTGTTTGTAAGCAGTCCCTCAGGTCCTATCATGCCCTTCAGAGGGTTACTACCGGGTAGCGTTCCGAGTGAAGACACTTCACTGATTCAACCGCGTCAAATATCGACTTTCTGCAATGACTTTATGGGGCATGGAGGAGTGTACCCCAAGGTTAACCCTCGCACCAGTGGATGGCTTAGCCCTGGGAATCTTCGATGGGCCAGTTTAACTGCCTGGGCCCTGAAGCACTTCCAGACGGAGCTGGAAAGTATTGGCTTGTTCGCGGCTGTGAGCGCTACTAGTGTTGGGCTGCCTCTCAACCCCAACTTGTTCTTAGCTTTGATGGAGCGGTATAACTCGCTCACTGGGACTTTTGCCACTCCGATAGGTGAGTTGGGACTGGCCCTTCATGAGATGGCAGACATCTCAAGGCTGCCAATGGGAGACACTCCTTATGAAGAGTATGTTCCCACAAATAGGGAACTGAGGGACACAAACACTCGGGCAGTGGCAGTGTATCAAGAGCTGATGAGCCACTATCTTGCATGCACCACCTTCTACGGGGAGCCCTCTGATTTAGCCCATACCAACAAATGGGCATCCTACATCTTCTTCTATCAGGCCAGAAATGTCAAGCAGGACAAGGTTGTAGATAGCAAGGATAAGCCTTTGAACCTTCTGAGCATGCTTAGTGCCAACACGGTCGATGATCTCATTGAAGACGCAGGGGCTTCAGATTGTGTTCTCGATGAGGAGGTAGGGGGTTATCCTGCAGGCACTAAAGCCTGCAGTTATATGAGGCATTGTCGCAAGCCTCTGTCAAGGGAAGCTCAACTGGCTGGCTTCCTCTCTATCTGGCTACGCCGATGAGTAATGCCTGGCATCGCGTCTGCGGATCGCATTCATCGCAACATCTTATGGCCCGCAGTGCGTTTGGTGTTTGGAGCCAGATTGGGCCTTCTTCCTGCCATGGTATGCAGGATACAAGCTGGCCTGAGAGCCATTACTGATGGGCTGCTGGCTGATGATACACAGCGTGAAGCATATCCCAGAGTGGAACTACCATTCCTATATCTGATGGGATGGTTGATCCTTCACAACACCAAAGTGATGTCTCCCGGATCCTCTAGTGGTTCGGACAATAACTTCCTGTTGAATTACAGGAATTCTTCTTGGAATGTGACTAGCGTCATAGACTGTCGGCTAGCACTAAATTTCGCCCATAGTTGGAAGCTCTTCTGCACCGTCCCCTGCGTGCATATCAACCAACAGGGGACTAAACTTCAGGATGCAGGTCAGGGGAAGACTATTCTCTCTCCTGAAGCCTTTTACTGGTTGGTCTGTATTAGACCTTCCCATCTGCTGTACAGAAGTGAGGACCACTGCTACTTGGAGTCTTATCTGCCAAACCGGTTCGCCAGGCAATTTGGGTACGATCAGTTGCACGTGGGGAATCCTATCACCAGCTTCAAGTTCAAAGATGGACTCATTGATGGAGCTAGAGGATGGCGGTATTTCATCATCCTTCCATTTATCTACATATCTTTATTTTTGTTTCACAATCCATAATTAACTTTCTTTTTTTGAAGGAATTTTTTTTTTCAAATGACGTCTCGACATCAAGTAAAGATCGATCCTTTCAAATGTCGTATTCTATCCAAAAGAAAGGGATTTCTTCGCCTGATCTTTTTATGGGTTTTTGTTTCGTTTTTTATCGTTTATTTATTTATTTCATTTTTTTATCTTTTTTATCATTTTTCTTCAATTTTTTTAACCTTTTTTGGTCGTTTTGATGGCTTTTTCGTTTTTATCCATTTTTAAAAAAAATTTATCGCTTTTTGATGGATTTTTTATTTTTGATCATTTTGAATCATTTATTTTTAATATTTTTTTTTTGTTTTTTATGAGTTTTTTCGTTTTTTTCGATTTACTTTATTTTGTTTATCATTTTTGATCCTTTTGATGGTTTTTTCTATTTTTCTTCATTTTTTTATTGGCTTTTTTAATTTTTTTTCTTTTATTATTGTTTTTGATCGGTTTTTGTTTTTGATCATTTTTATCATATTTTTTGTTTTCGATCTTTTTTTTTTGTTTTTTATCTTTTTTTTCCTTTTTTTTTTTATCTATTTTTATCTTTTTATCGATTTTTATTAATTTTTTCGTTTTTTTATCGAATTTGTTCTCTCTTTTTTCGTTTTTATCATTTTTGATCGATTTTTTTTTTTTTTTTTGATTTTTTTTTTTATTGTTTTTATCATTATTTTTTTTTCTTTTTTGTCGTTTTTCAATTTTTATTTTTTGTTTTTTCCTTTTATCGTTTCTTTTCAAATTTTTTTTCTTTCATTTTCATTTGCTTTTTTTTTTTCGTTTTAATTTTTTTTTCTTTACTTTTTTATTGTTTTGTTTTTTTTTGGTTTCTTTTCTTTGTTTTTTGTTTTTTTTTTTTATCTTCGGGCCCTTCGTCTAGGATTGAGGGAAGGGCATAAGCGGGCGGAGCGGAGGAGACATCAAGCAAGCAAGGAGTCACACCCATCCATCCATCAGGACATGACAATTAGGCGGCGCTCTGATCAGTGTAGTGGGTCAGGATGGGACGACTCAAGGGATAGGTCCGTCGACCACGCCAGCCACCCAAGGCCAGGTACACCCACGTGAGCAGCCTTCTGCAGTGGATCCATATTAAATCAATCCGAAAAATCTGCTGATTTACGGATTGACCGATTTCACCTGCCGGTCCGGACACCGTTGGTTCTGTGTCCTCCACGCAACGTCTTTCCTGGGCGGCGATACGAGATTACCGACTAACATCTGCACGAGACCACAGAGTATTGACAACACACTCTCGACCGCTATACGGCCAAAAACTGAGAAGACTGTGCAATAAGGGTTTCACAGCCAAAAGAATTGTTTGAGGTGTTCTTTAGACCTCACGGATGACATCAATTGGATCTGCATGGCTCCTGGATGTTCCGTGGTCGATTGGTCGTCTTGAGTAGATGGGGGTTTTGGTCTTGAAAGGCCTGATAAAGGCACTAAAAAAAAATTTCTGAACAGTTTAAATTATTTTTAGATAGTTATAAGTTTATCACTCTTCAAATTTGGTCATGGTAGTCCAATTTTTTTTTTTCTTCAGAATTGTCAAATTTTTGACAGTCCTAACAATAGGAAGGACTCTCAAAATTTTGACAGTCCTACCAATTTGAATGACTTTCAAAATTTTGACAGTGCTAAAAAAAATATGTTGATTCTTTAGGACTGTCAAAATTTGGACAGTCCTTCAAATTGGTAGGACAGTCAAAATTTTGACAGTCCGGAGGATGAGGGTGTATGCGCGAGACGAGACAAGAGAGGAGGCGGAGAGGAGGGAGGAGGAGGAGGCAAGAGCAGCGACGGCCGTCTTCCTCCTCCTTCTCCTCGAGCAGCTCCGCCTCCTCCTCCCTCCTCCTCGTCGTCTTCCTCCTCCTCCTCCTCCTCGAGCAGCAAAAGCGGCGACGGCAAGAGCAGCTGCGACGGTCGTGTTGTGCTCGCGCGCGTCCGGTGGTTGGGACACGGACGCGGAGGCTGGAGGGGGGTGGGGGTGGAAGAGGAGCGGGAGAGGTGAACAGTCCTAGTAAATTTTGGACTAGTCTGAGTAAAAATTATTTGTAACTGGACTAGCATCAATACTTGATTAGTTCCGAGTCTTTTGAAGATGGCTAGTCTGATAGGGTTATGCTCGCATGTTCGTTGAGGCTGATGCAAGAAAGGACTTACCAACATACATCAAGGTGCGTCTTCCTAATGTGGGACTCCTAACGCAGGTTGGGTAGTTAGTACAAGTGGGTGCTCCCATGCTGCATTCAGTGTTGTAGCTTTGGCTATACATAACGGCAGTTCTCGTAGAAAGGAAAATGGTCAGAGTAACTCTGAGCAGATGACTGGACGGTGACAGTCGAAAGGACAGCATTGGCAGAGTCGGCTTTAAACTATGCTGGTCAAGAGATGGAGCCGAAGGAAAGTAGTTGATTTCACACCCAGATTCAGCCTAGAAGCCACTCGGGTGGGTATGGGGCCATATGTGTCATGTTCCGATCACGTGGAACTGAAAATCGTTACTGGACGTGATGTCGTACAAGTCAAAATTGTACTTGTACAAGATAAGCACAAAAAACAATCGATAAAATATCTCAAAGACAAGTCATTGCAACGAAAAGTAAGCATAAAAGTTGATAAAACACAAGACATGAAAAATGATCGTCTTTATTAATAATTTGCAATGGAATTACAACAGCGCTAGGTCAAAGAATAACTCGATTACAACACATAATCTCAATACAATATAAGATCCCACGAGACTTAAAACTCATGAACTAATACAATCAACAATGTTCCTTACATTATGTCATTTGTAAACAAAATATAGCAACACCTCCAACCGAACAGTTTTAAGTTTGCCAATCCGAGCTCCTACGTCTCAACAAGTCCAAGTCAAAACTCTGTACCTCGTGAGTTGGGAATCAGTACATTGTCGTACACTGGTGAGTGGTCTCTAGCCAACTCAACTAAAACAAACACGTTGATTAAGTGAGTGCATACAAACATATATGGTATTTCTAATCTTGTCTTAGGATCAGTTAACAATTCATAAGTATACATGTATCCATAAGCATAAAGTGTCACGTAACAAAGTTGATCTTACCCAATACTTACCATCATTTTTTGTCAATACAACAATATCATTCATAAGATAAAAGTGTGTCATAAGCGTATCCCTGCATAAAAAAATTATTAGTCTTCACAAAAAATATATAATGCACTGTGAACTCTTCCATGCAACAGTTGTTAGGATTCATACATAAGACATTAATCTAAAGATATTGCATATCACCAAAGAATGATTCTTCATTTCCTATAAACAAGGCTTACCATATTCTTCCCTCCAAACCAAAGATATCATTAGATCTATATGAAGGTCACTGACAACACACCATCTTAAACTATATTTGGTAAGACAACGAGCCTCATCGAATGTCCCGAATTATGTCCTTAGCACTTATTATCATTGTTTCGCCTAGGCCAAACTGGTTCCGATGTTCCGACAACCGTTCAAAGAACTAAATCTTGTGCATATATATATATATATATATATATATATATATATATATATATATATATATATAATTAAAAATAAATAATTATAACAATAATTATTAAAGTTTATTTTTAAAAAAAAGGTCACGGGCTTAAATAATTAGACTAAAATCACCCCAAATCGAAATAAACTTAAAATCCACTCGATTTCTCACTACAGACAATTTTGTTTGATTTGAAAATCGTAATTTTGACTACAGTCAGTTTGAAAGATTCATGTTGGAATTTGTCGATTCACAAATCCACAAATCAAGATTTCCATAAACTATCCAAATTTTTTAACGATTTCAGAATCACAAAATTTGACTATACCCGACGATAAATAATTTCACAATCGAGCAAAATCAGGATGAAATCAGCCTACAACTACACCCGTGTTAGAGTGGATCTAATCGAAAAACTTCAAAACTTTTATACAGGCAAATGACAACATTACACTAGAAATGACTAAAAAAACAGAAACAAACTCCTAACGCGGGATACTGCTGGTATTGTGAAGAGTGCCAGCAACTAACTCCAAGCCAAGCTATCAGCCTTCCTACTACTTCGTGTCACAAAGGCCTAATGCAAGAGTATCTCAATACCATAAGCCAGTGTCGATCTACTGGCAAATATTGCAGGTCATCATTACACTGTGGTCTCCTTGAAGCTCTTTGTCAGCCAAATGGCAGTCTCCCTGGGAGACGCCTTCTCCAGGCCGAATGGCTTCAACAGAACCCCCAGCTCATCGAACCTCTCCTGCTGCAGCAGCTGCGCGCTGAACTCAAGAAGCCCCTCCAGGGCCTCCGCCCGCTGCCGGTGAGACGACATGTCGAACCGGCATTGCCTCGAGTCGGAAGATCCTCTGCTTGAAGAGCCGCCCCCGTTGTCACCTTCTGCTCTGAAGATCTGGACCGTGCACTTGTCCTTGGTGACGGAACGGCCGCCGTAGTGAGGGGTGGCATGAACTGAAGCAGCCTTGCCGTCGATGGAGAACAGTGGATCCTCGGATGAGGCCAACGGGAACTCGGCAATCCTGTCGATCCGAGGGGCGTTCACTGAAACGTGTGGAGACTCGATACGGTGGAGAACACTTAGGTTCCACCTGTTAGGGGTTTCAAATGCTGGGAAAGGAAGCGACGCCCTGCGGTTGGGTCGAGCCAATCTGTCTGCCGGAGTGCTCGCTGGCTGCAGCTGCATTAGAAGTACAAGCAACAGTTTCAGATTGGGGTTGGGGGGGGGGGGGGGGGGGGGGGGGGTGCAGTTTTCTATTAGAGTTTTAGTGGCAATGATGTTTTTATCGATTTTGGAAGGTTTTTGAACTGGAGTTTATGAAGTGTTTAAAAAAATATTTGCTTAGTAATTTATTTGAACCAAAATGTTTTGGTCGGCTCAACCCAAATCAGTGTAGTGTAATTATGGGTATCTTTATAAACACCATAAATCGGGATGTTACGAGGGTTTTTATTATTTTCTTCCCTTTATATTCTTATGAAAAAAAATATTACTAATACCCTACCATATTTCTTCTTTCTCGTCTTTGTTTCTCTTGATATCTCGTCTGACGACTACTTTCTCCAATTTTACGGTCCATTTGATGTGGTAGTGAATGCTTTGTTCTCAACATTTATGATTTACCACTTACCAACCCATTTTATGTTTGCAAGTTATATTAATGTATAAGCTATTGTTTAGGAGGACAATGATATACTCTTTCTTTGTGAGGGTTTTTGTTTATAGACGGACATATAAGTAATTTTGTTGCTTTAAAAAAACTTTCAAAACCGCTTGTTAATGAATTATCAAGCATG
Source organism: Iris macrosiphon (assembly GCA_036927795.1). NCBI lineage: Eukaryota > Viridiplantae > Streptophyta > Magnoliopsida > Asparagales > Iridaceae > Iris > Iris macrosiphon. Next base: position 188,421,694 of record JAYESA010000007.1, on the reverse strand, counting down.
GGTTATATTGGTTTAAAAGTAGATACTTAAAACCGTCCAAAAGTGGACCCCTCATAACCGCTCATAATTGGTACTTTAACTGCTACCCAACAATTGCCGAGCAGACCCTTATAGTTTTGATTACCAGTCCTAAGCACATTATGCCAAACATTTTTCAAGAATTACTTAGCAAATGTTGCTAGTTAGGAAAATAAAGATGATGCTTCTCACTTTCTATAAAAGTGATGTTGAATATCTTGGAATTAAGTTCTCAGTGGTTCTAGCATGATCAAATAATCTTGTCCTAGAAATTCTAAAGAACTCTGAAGTGTGTGTGCAATTAAAAGAGAACAACATGAGAAGCATGTACATTAGCTAAGAGCATATGTATATAAAGATGTACCTTCCGAATTAGGCCACTATGCATTCCATTTGATGGTTCCAACTGCTTCCTAGGTGTAGTGAAGGCTTTGCAAGGAGTATGTGCCGGAGTATTCCTAACATCTGGCTTACTGTTGATTGCTTTAGTAACACTTGACTCTCCAACCTGGCTTCCAACAGATAGATCTCTTGTCCTTTGATTCCAATAGTCTGTATAGTCTTTTATACTTCTCGTAGAACTTACTGAATCCCGCCTGGAGGTGGCAGGTTGGTTGTGATTCAAGATCCTCTCATTGCCTAAGGAGTGCCTTTTATCCTTCTCTTTGCACATGGAGAGGTCGCCATCATCCTGAAATCTGATTTTCTTTATGTGATTGCTCACAGGATGAGGGACTGGAAGAGAGTTATGGGTGGGGATGGACTTCAGATTGACTTGAAACACATAGGGCTGAAGGTGGGGATGCCGAAGCAACTCTGCTGCCTGGCAAATGGAATTTTGTCAAGGACAGGTAGTACCAGTATGAAAAATATGGGTTTTTGTTAACATGTGCCCTAAGGTTAGGGCACACGTTTATAAATGTACATTTTATATCTGTACTCCTATCAGTACATTTATCAATGCACATATTACATTTATCAATACACATTTTAAGTAAAAGGTGTATTGATAAATGTGAAGGTGGGAGTACTAATATAAAATACACATTTATCAACGTGTTAACATGTGCCCTTAGGGCACATGTTAACAAAACCCGAAAAATATAAGCACAACAATGGCTGAGCACATACATTTGGCCTGTGTTCTGGGCTTTTCCGGAGCATGCTTTTGATCAATCCTCTACTGAAAATCAGAAAAACAAGAAAAATATATTAGAATGATTAGACTTCAATACAAAACTAACATCTATGTGGATAAGATTTAGCCAAGTAGAATTAAACAAAAAGGGATCTTACAATGAACCGGAATATGAACTTGGAAGAGGAGCTACTATGGACTTGGTGATTTTGTTTATCAAACCTTGCATATCCTGCTCAGAAGCAAAATAAAAATTAAGATGCTTATCAAATGAGACGTACCTAAAACTCAGATAGGAAATCTCAAGCTACTTAACACATTTTCAATACCTATGATGAACTTAAATTTGCAGTGCAACTTATCAGCATGAAAATTTTGTGACCATTAAATAAGTTATTAACTGTAGTTTAGTAACCTATGCAAAGCAATGAGTGCAAAGGACATATGGCATATCTTAGCAGATGCCTTGCATTTGTTGAAACACCAATAAAGATAGCATTTGGTCGTGCAGAAGAATTTATTTGACAGGGAGGAACACAAAGAGCATCAACCATTAAACAACACGGTGATCAAAGAAGCATGTACCAGAAAAATGCTGGAGACTGCACTCGTAAGTTTTAGCTTCCTTAAACAAAATAAATCAGAGGGCACTGTCATAAACTACACAAGATACACAAACAGGAGAAACATAATGCTCGAGTCAAGGGATACTCTATCAAGCATTATGATAAAATCACCAACATAAAGGATAATGATATACAAGCTTTTACCAGAAAACTTTTGAGACTGTACTAAGATCAGCCAGTACTTTTATAAAGGTACACAAAGGACGTCAAAATGGGAGAAAGTAGGCTGCAATCTAGTCAAACCGACTCGAGCTTTGGCATGTTCAAGGTCCACTTGCTTATGGCAAAAAATTACCAATTCGAGCTCATAATTTCAAGTTTGAGCTTGACTAGGCTCACGAGCATCTCAGCTTGAGAGCTGCTCAACTCAAGCTTGAGTCAAGCTAAGTGTATTGTACATGCAACATAGAGGAAAAAGTACATTAGGCAGTGGGTTGGGCTTGCTTTGTAGCAACACTAGCAATAGCAATTCCAGTTATAGGCTATGGGCTGGGCTGGCATCTCGTTGAAGGAAAAAAAATACAGAAAACTTGAGTCAAGGCGAGTCATGTCCTAATCGAGTTAACTGAGTCAAACCGAGTAGAGTACTAGTCAAGTTTCGCGACTCAAGCTTGGTAGTGATAATGAGCAGAGATTCATATGTTCAAGCTCGGCTCGGCCCATTTATTGAGCCGAGTCAAGCTTGTGAGCTACTCAGTTCATTTGCAACCCTAGGAGAAATAATTTCATGAATACCTTAAAGACTGCTTAATGTTTATGACAACGAGAGACGAAGCAAAAAAACAGAATAAATGAGTCAAGGGATACTCTATCCATGACATGGTATGGTATTTGTATCCTATACTACAGACGGGTTACTTGTAAGAAGTGCCCGAAAGCAATACTGATACTGCAAACCTAGCTTTGGAATTGTTAAAATAATATAAATATAACCCTCAACACTCACCAACACTCTATAGTTTTGGTGCAGTTGCAGGGACTTGAACAGGAATCAAGCATAGTATTCAAACCAGGAACATCCCAACAGGTCAAGTAATAACTCATGGCCTAAGCTTTAATTGCTTGATTTCAGATCCCACTTGAAGAATATCAACATTTCCAGAAAAAAAACATCAAAGAACGAAAATGAGGATAAGATCAATTACACTGAACACACTATCTTTGCAAGCATCAAAGATATTAAAAGTGGAACTCTTTTATGTGACTATGTCTTTTGGTGTATTACAGTCAGCGAAAATATTTAGACAAAAAAAATATCACCTGATAAACATACTTCAATGAATAATTGCAGTAACTTAAGGAAAAGAGTTATTGGAAACTTACAAAAGCTTTGAATGCAGACTTCAAGGCAGTCATTTCATATATACAGCATCCTAGATAATCCAAATCATCATAAGATGGTTAAGTAATTCGAGCATACTGCAGAAATCAGCAGAAATCAGTTAGTTCATGCATAAGAAAAGACAATTACCCAAAGACCAAATATCGGACTTAGAACCATAGGGTATATCAGCAAGAAGCTCTGGACACATATAACTTGGAGTACCTACAACCTTCATTGTATTGGTGGACAATATCTATGATCAAAAACAGCAAACAAGTCAAACTAGAAAGATATAAAGAATTTAATTGTGTAAATAACTAACAGAGGAGGCAAGATCGTCTGAAGTCAACATTTTAGCGAACCCAAAATCACCTACATCATATAACAATTTCAGGAGATAAAATCTCTACGTAGGGATAATGAAAAGATAGAATACACGATAAACTTGTAATTTCGTATGCGTAGAATATTATCCAATCGACTTACCAAGTCGTATGCTTTGATCCTTAGTCATGAAAATATTTGAACACTGAAGCAGTCACAGGAAACCATCAATAAACAGTATAAACTGTTAATTTTAAATCAATTAAATTAGTCTTTTTGTTGCACCAAAATGTCACTTACCTTTACATCACGATGGAGAATATGGTTCATATGCAAGTAATCAAGAGCCATAAGGAGCTGAACAAGCCACTTACACAGCTTCTGCACGCAGATGACCAAGTAAATAAGAATGAAGTGAAATGAAAACATTTGAAACAAGAATCACTCACAGGGAAAATAATATAAATTTCATTGCCAAAAGAAATAACCTCTTCAGGAAAAAGTCTTCCATTAGCCTTTTTTATTGCTTCTGCCCTATATATGAAAGAAGACGAGCAAAGCAAAGGTTACACAGAGAGTGTAGATTTCAGAATCAACCAAAGAAGTATTGTCACCATATCAACCACATAAGGAACTTACATGTCTCCTCCCTGGCAATATCCTATGATAATGCATACATAACACCCCTGAAGAGGAAAAAATAATCATGCCGACATAAGAAAGTGATGAAGTTTATCTTTAATAATTTAAACAAGGTTGAGAAGTGGAAGAATAGGCATAGATAGCACCTATCGGACAAATTCTAACAATAACATAAAGGGCTAATTAGCGTTTAGACCCTGGATTTTATACCAGCTTAGAGTTTAAGCCCTAACATGTCCAATTGGAAAGTTTGGACCCTGGATTTTTATTTTTGGTTTTTTTCCCACTATACCCTTAACATGAGTACAAGGGCAACAATAAACACAAAATGGAAATGAGGGTATAATGGGAAAAATGAAATCAAAAATAAAAAACCAGGGTCTAAACTTTCCAATTAGACATGTCAGGGCTTAAACTCTAAGTTTGTATAAAATCCAGGTTCTAAACGCTAATTAGCCCAAAAATAAATAATTCAAAGGTCTAAACCATAGGCATAGAGGACACTTGTGGATAAATGTTAATCAAGACAAGTAAAAATTCAATTGTCTGTTTGCAGCAATTCCTTTTTCCTTTATCTCCATGTGACTAAAGAATATTAATAATTTATAGCAGATACTGATCCAGCTGTAACTGACCTCTGCAGCCGAACTGTCCCTTGGACTGAACCTTTGTTTGGCTAATGCAGTGAATGGAGTTATTGCCGCGAGATACGGAGTAAGAGCAAAGCGAGAGGGTAGGGAAAGATCAGCACAAGCTTGGGGTCCATTGCCGGAGATGTCAGAAGGAACTACTTGGAGTTCCTAGATTGTGTTTGCATTCATCGACTTCTACAAATGACTTTTGCATTCTAGAGCATAGTCATTATACAACATTAGTCATATATTGAACACAAGGGAAAGTTCTGTACGATGCCTGACTGGAAATGGAATCCAGCTAGTATCATAAGATGGTATGGTTGAACCAAAACTTCCATGATCACAGTGTCGGATTGATCAGAGAAAGGTCTACAAAATTTAGAGAACAATAATTCCTGCCAGTATCTCGTATACAAAGGAGTTTGGAATTTACAGTTCACGATGCAGTTAAAAAGGAGGATATAATAGATGTAAAAAAATGTCGTCAGGGTTTGACAAGCAATTGCAAAAATGCAAATAGCAAGATTGAGAGGGTCACTGGTTTTATGATGAAAACTTCTGTTCATAAACATATTTACATCCTTGGCATGGAATAATACAAAGCTACTTTTACATAAATATCGACATGAGCATAGAATCCAAGTGATAACTTAGCATAGAATTGGAAACATCATACAACTGTATAATGAAAATTTTAAAAAATATATAGCAAACATCATTCACGTTCTTGTGTCTTGCAACTTGATAATAAATTATTTCACCTATAGTTTCATTATGTATCATATGCAAAATATCCATATTATTCAGTCATTGTGGAATATAAACTAATGATAACATGAATCATATACTCATAAGGTAATCCATGTAACATTAGGTTGTCTCACTGACCTTCTCCACCCAAGAATCCTTGTACTCCACGATGAATGGATTACGCACTTTAGAAATAAGTTCCATCTGAAAAGGCATAATATGAGAAGAATATATCAGATAATGGCAAATTCAATTAGCATTTTATGCTCTCCAAATCAAGGTTCGCAATATCAGTATCGGAACTGATATCGGACCATTCCTATGAGTATCGAAATCGGTGGTATTGGCAGTATTGGCGGTTTCGAATCGGATTATCAGATTTTTTTTTTTTTATTGAAAAAATATATTTTATACATTTAGGCATAATTTTTAGTATTTTCAGTGTTGCTTCTTAGTAATTTTGAAATTAAATGAAATAGTAGTCACCCTTGTCGTTTGGTTTACATACAATAGATAAGTTTTATTCTTTCATGCTTTTACAACCTTATTATGCTTTTACATCCTTGTTGATTGGTCTTTTTCATTCAATTTTCTTTGCTGAATTGACCGAAAAAGATACCCCAAGCTCGAATGTTGGTATCGGATCGGGACATGCCAATCTGTATCGGTATCGGCCGATACTACAAACTATGCTCCAAATTTCCACATGTTGTATCCACATAGTATCTGATACTAGTCGCGAGCTTCTCAAGCTGACACTCAAACCTCCAACGGAAGTAGTTCATAAATTATACCGTATAAAAGTTCCAACTATTGAGCATAACATTAGGTTGACAACTTCCCCATTTAGATTCTCATTAGAGAATTCTGGAGAATTCTGGAAACTATGAAACACGAACAAAAGGTGTAAGAATTATTTAAGTGAAGCATGAGGTGACAATCTGCAACCCTCAGCAAAGACTACAGTTCATAAGGAACTTTTAAAGCAAGACATCATAAGTTAGCTTGACCTTCATGGTTTGCTCGACAGTAGTATGACGTGCTTTGGGGTTTGGGCTACAATCATAGTTCACAACCACTTCATAGTGATATTCTTTTCTCCATTGGATTAGTTACTTATCGCTCTCTCTCTAAATTGCATTTCTAGTAAGTTAGTTCTATCATAAAAAAATGTCAATCATCATAACTAAGTATATATGACTATTATTGCATTGCAAGTGATCACAACAACTAAATCGAACGAGCACCAAACTGATTCAACATCTGACAATCTACACAGAGCATAAACAGGGGATCACCTCCTGATGGGCCGACCTCCGGCACCTATCGGTCTGGCGAGCAAGGCGGATCTTCTTCAAGACATATCTATAAGCAAAATGAACATATAGAGAAAGCACAATAAGACCAATTGTACAGTAAATTTCTCAAATGAACTGCTCCACTCCTCAGTCCTTGCTCACCTCTTCTTTTCGACTTTATGCCTCACAAGAAGAGCGGATCCGAATGCTCCTTTCCCTATCTGCTCCAATACTTCATATTGCTCCATTTTTACTCCAATCAAGCTTCACTTTCCCTGTAACATTGAACCAAATTGAGTTTATACTTCCATTTCAGTTATAAACCTTAAAAAGTCTCACAGTATAAAGAGGGGGAAAAAATGGAATAAACTCAAAATTGGTTTTTTGAGCTTTTATACTTTAATTTCAACTATAAAGTATAAGCCTAAAAAAATGCTAAAACCAGCAGATATATATATATAATAATAAAAAAGAAAAGAATGAGATACCGAACTCCAGATCGTGAACTTCAAAACCAGTCAAATGGAAAGAAGAAGAAAAATTATATATGTGAGTACATTACTATAACAAATTCAAGTAATGCGTCATTAGCTTATATTTTTACTTAGCTTATATTTGCACGAAATAAAACGAAAATTTCTAACAATTCATAAAAAAAAATTGCTAAATGTTGTATTGTATCTTGTTTTAGGTTGAACGCTCAAAAGTAAAAGGAAGGTGACAATAAAATTGGTAATTTAGTCACATCGAAAAGGAAGGGGTATAATGAGCTGTGGATAATTGGGATTGGTTTAGTACTTATATAATTTTTTTATATGGGCCCAATCCAAAATTCAATATCGTACCTCATGGACCAACTCTTATTGGGTCACACCGTATTCATAACCCTAAATCCCTTAAAAAGAAAGAAAACTAAATTCCATATATATCCTGAAATTATAAAAGAAAATTAATATTCAAATTTCAGCAGTAATTCCGAAAGGAGACTAATGGAACAAAATCAAACACACAATATGCGCGCATCGGTAATTTCCACAGAAAATCAATCACCTGGATCTGAGACCACCACGTCCTCGTCGACGCTCCATTTTAAGCACAAAAACCCTCTCTACTTTATCTCTCTCTCCTCATTGTTGCGTTGTATAGAGAGAGAGAGAGAGAGAGAGAGAGAGAGAGAGGAGTCGATAATTGAAGCATTCGAAGCTTTGAAAGAAAAAAATGATTCAAAGTAGAGAGACAAACACAGTAGTAGCACTGAGGAGGAGCAGAGCAAGCGGCAGGTCAATTCTTTTATTATTCTTTTTTATTTTTATCTTATTTATTTTTTATTGTTTATGTTTTTTATTTTTCCTTTCTTATCCTATACATTTCTAATTTTAGAGTTAACGGTAAAAATTGTACATGCGGAATATATTGTTTGTCATTTTTGTTATCGAACTTTTTTTTTTTTTTAATGGTACATTACCTTCTTTTTTTTTAAATGGTACATAAGTTTTGTATTTTTGCTCAATTAGTGTTTAAAATAATTTTTTTAGCAAAAATTGATACAAATAGACATGTGATAGTCACGTGACCTATTTTTAATAGTTATTTTGTTATAAAAAAAATTTGACTACTATTTTTAAAGATTTAAAATTATTTTTATCCAAACAATTTTTTTCGAACACTAATACTCTTCTGAAAATGATAGTCAAAAACTAAAAACTTGATAAAAAAAATCATTAAAAATAGAACACGTGACCCTCACATATACATTTTTATCGATTTTTATCCAAAATGACCAATAAAATTTACTTCAGGTACTAATTGAACAAAAATACAAAACTCATGTACCATTTCGACAAAAAAAAAATCGATCACAAAAATAGCAAACAATACATTTTCCTTGTACCATTTGACAATTAACTCATATATATATATATATATATATATATATATATATATATATATATATATATATATATATATATATATATATATTTATTTATTATTATTATTTTTTTTTTTTTTTACTTCCAAATTATGGGTGTCAATCCAAATCAATGTGTACTAAAATTATGTAATGTTGTATATAATAAAAAAAAATTTAAATGCTATATCTATAACCAAATGCATACTCCTACAACCGTCACGTTGCCGGCCTCGGCCTCCATTGACGGAGAGAGAGAAAAGATGGAGCCGGATGGAACTCATATAGCAGAGGGGTTAGAGGAAAGGTGGGACCGAGTGGAACCCATAGTAAGAGGAGGTTGGACCTATTGTAAGAAGGTTGTAAACATTTTATAGTAAACTTAGCATTATTGTTTTATTTTTGGCTAATTAGTGTTTAGATCCTGAATTTTATACCAACAGTTAAGTCCTAACTTGTCCAAATTGAGTGTTTGGACCATAGATATTTCTTTTTTATTTCTTTATTTTTTTAATTATATCCTTCCTTCCCATGTCTACCATATATACACACACTTGAGGGAATAATTGGAAATATAAAACAAAAAAATATTTGGGTCTAAACTCTCTTAACTAAACTCGAAGCTGGTATAAAATCAAGCTTCTAAACTCTAATTCGTCCTTTTTTCCTACCATTGTGATAAAAATTCATGATCATGAATATATTTTATAACGAATAGAATTATATTAGACATAAGTTTAGAGTGCCTATACGTACTAGTTTTAAAGGTTGATCCATTATAGGGATCAAAGATGGAGCTGGAGATGCCATGTTCCTACTCGGTATCAATATAGTCTGGTTGTCTTCAAGTAAAATGATATTGCATTTGATGCAAGCCGACACCTATCATAATGATAAATGGTTTATCTTCCTGTGATCTAATCTTGAATATTTGACTAGTGATTTGACCCAGCCACGTAAGTTTTGGTGGATGAACAAAAATTGACTTCAAAGTTGATGTTATGTTATTTTTTCAACAATGATACTTATCGAAAAAAAAAAATACTAATATATATATATGCATGTACGATTAAAAAAAATTATACTATTTGATAAAAAGTTCATAAATTTTTTTTACTGCTTAGAACAACAAACATCACTTCCTTAATTTATTTATATCTCCTTAATTTGTTTTTTATATACAATTATTTAACTACGTATGCTAAATTTAATAAATAATTTTAATGAGTAAACATATAAATGAATATATTTAGAACAAAAACTTCTATGTTGAAACCATAACTTCTTATATTATTTACTAGTACACTGATATGTAAGTTATCGACTTTATTGAAAGCTTACATGCAAAAACAAATTTTAGAGGGTACAGATGCAAAAGCCCCTTTATATTTTTTTTATGAGAACAATAAAATATTGGGGAAAGGTAGTCACGTCTTTTTCCTCCTCCCTACTATTTTAACCTCAATTTCTTAATCCCATTTTCAAATTATTAAATAATATATATTTTTGGCAGCTTCCGCAAGTGGGCCAGACCAGCAGGACGTGCTTCAGATCACGAAGCATGGGGATCAGCTGTTGCCGGCATAACAGGAAACAGCACAACAATATCACAAGTGGGTCCCACGTGTGCTCTTTTTTTTTTTTGGTAGGATCACCCACTGGTTATTTATTTTACTTTAAACTTGTACTTTTGTGGTACGAGAGAGTTAAAATTACCGGCCGGTGTCGTGTGAGAGGTGAACGTAATGATGGGTGAGGAGACCAGAGGAATAAGAGAAGTCGGAGTTGCAGCTCAAGATGTGTAAGTGGGTCGGAATCTACCAACCCAGTCCAGAATCGGCTTGGTCAATTTCGGATTGGGCCACTCAGATCCGGCCTACTATTAGGACCAGTCTGGTCTATCAAATTTTTGGGTTAGGTTGGGTTTACTTTTCTCATACCCGAGTCCGAACTAGTCCGGTCCGATTGTCCAACTAGTACGTGTCGGATTCCTTGCCAGGCCTGAGGTCCGAACTGGCCCAGCCAAACTCGGTCCAGGCCCGGTTCACCTACCAGTCTGCAGGTCTCAACACGTTACCCCCTCCCCCACTCCCTATCCATTATTAAGTCGTTTGGAATATTTTGGTTTCATACCTTCCAACATCTATAATATAAAGGCAATTTGATCATTTTTTTTAAATACCTTCATAATTTAGTTGTTTGCTAAAAATAACTAAAATATTTCTATAACAATTATAGTCCAAGGACATTTGTGGTCATTTGGCATCCGAAAAATTCATATAAGTATATATTAATTCATCCAAATCAACAAAATTTCTCATCTTTCTTCTAGTACTTTCAATCAATCTTTAGTTCTCTTTGGTTAATTAATTGCTTTTTGAAGACTAAAGCGTCAAAAGAAGGCGCAAGAGTTCGAAGAAACAAAATTTTGAAGCTTCAATTTGATAAATCACCACAAGTTACAATAATTCTACATCTGATTTTGGAAAAAATCAAGTTGAAGTATTTGATTTTTATATAATACTATATAAATAGTTGATTTTGATACTTTTTAAAACAATTAATATAGTATGGATCGTAATACTAGTATTGGTTCTAACGAATATTTTAATAGTCATTATAATCATTGTTAAGGTTGAGAAGACAACCAACTTTTCGAAAATCAAAATATTAATCATTGTTAAGGGTGAGAAAATAATTTAATAGTTATAATAATTTTTATTGTAACTATTATGTTAATTCTTTACAAAACAGACAACAAATTTTTTGAAAATTAAAATATTAATAGTTTTGTTTCAAGTAGAACAAGATCAATTTACTGGAACTATTTTACTACAATATATGTCGCAAATGATAAGGGTGAGAAGATATTGGATCCAAATTCACAGAATCCAATACCTAGAGCTACATAATGCAATAAATGTAAAACACTCTTCAAACATGAGAAAAAAATGAAGGCACAAGAAATTTAAAGAGACATAATGATACTTGTTATGGTAAGAACACAATTGATGCTAGACAAAATAAATACATTTAGCGACTAAAGCTCAAAGATCTCCATTAAGATCATTTACTTATTCGTTTGTTCGTAACAAAACTAACTTAACAAAATATATTATTTGTGATGAACAATATTCCACATTGGTGAAAGTGGAGATTATTATGACTACGCAAATAGTACATTAAATATTTGTTTTCCAAAAGTTTATAGATCTACTACTAAAGTTGAAGTTTTTAAATTATTTGAAAAATAAAAAGAAAGTTTGAAAAAAAAATTTGAAAATATTAATAAATTTTCTTTAACTTTGTATATATTATACATTATTTTGATGAAAATACCTCTAACAAAATTGATTTTTTTGTTTAAGACTGTTGGAATATCCCCATATTAGAAGTACAATTTGTGGAACCATATTAAAAGTTTTACGTGAATATGATATTCATAATAATAAAATTTTAATTTTTTTTTATAATGCTAGTAATAATATTTCTTGTATCAATATTTTGAAATAACAATTTCTACCTAAATTAGAATAACAATTTTTATATAAGATGTGCTTGTCTTATCATTAATTATACAAGAATGCCTTCAATATTTTTAACAAAATTTAGAAAATATTAGAACATGTCTAATTATTTTGAACACTTCACCAAGTAGGTAACAAGAGTTTAAAATACTATGTGCACAATATAGTTTGAGATTTAAAAGATATGTTAAGGATGTAGCAAATAGATAAAATTCTACTTATTTAATGTTGATATCATGTATTAAATATAAAGATATTATTACACTCTATAATAATATAAGTTGAAGTAGTGGTTATCAATTTTTGTTAGCTGGTACCTCAATTTGTAAATTTTTAGAATTATTTTAGAACATTATATGTATTAATTTTTTCTGGAATTTTAGGAATAATGAAAACAACAAAATCTATTCTAAGATTATTGTATAAATTAATCCAAAATTGCATCAACTAGAAAACAAAGAATTAGAGAGTATTGATGATTCGAGACAGATTACAAACGTTGTCCTTAGAATAGATTTCGCCCCTACGAACAGTGTAGCAGGAAGATGACGATATACTCCTGATATACAACGAATCTTGATGACCCATGACACCGTGCATCCGATGGAAATAATTCAGAGACTGATCAATTAGCCTTGCCCGATGTAGAAGATGGACGAAGGAGAGAAGTTTTGTTGCTGGTTGGTTTTCGACTTTTATCTTTGTGAGATTTTTTTTCTGTGTGACAATGAAGAAACATGCACATATTTTATAAATCAGACCTCATAACCACACCACTAATCTTGCAATAGAATTACGTGGGAGTTAGATCAGTGGAAGACCACCACTCTGCGGTCCATCCAGCAACCTCGTGATCCAGCTAGCAAACTCGTGGTGGAACATCCCGCGGTATAACTGAAACACACCACAAATAACGCAACTAGCAGGCCTACGACGCAAACAAGAAAAAACAAAAGTATAGAGAGAATTACTGTTAGCACTCGGTCCGATTCGCGACATGCAAAGTGCTAAACTGCACACCCGCTTGCCAGTTGTATGGGCTTGAGTCCATCTCCCACAAAACTCACTTACTTATAAAAGTAAGTTAAGGAATTTATACAGAGGAGAGTTCTCTCTTCTATCCAATGTGGGACTAAAAAAATTCCTCCATATTTAATCACTTAGGCAACACATCCAACAGTTTATTGTGTAGTGGTAGGATACAAACCTACCAGTAGCCCTTGCAAAAAATTCCTCCATATTGAATCATTTATAATGTACAATCACTAGATCATGTCAGAAAATCAATATCAAGAATGTCAGGTTTAGAAAATAACCACGATTAACTAAAATAACATGATAAAGGGAACTAGAGAATCATTAAGAGTTAATCATGCTAAAGAGAATACTGGCATACATGCACATAAATTAGCAATTCATGCCGCTGGCGCATAAACTCGGACAAGAAGTAACATCCACGCACAATGGGTCAAAATCACTATTTGCGCACAAACGGGAGCTTGGCGCAAAAATGGCCAAAAACAAAATTGTCGCACAAACGGTTCTTGGCGCATAAATGACCAAAAACAGATTTGGCGCACAAACGGGTCTTGGCGCATAAATGAGCGCATGAAGGTCTACTAAAGACAAAATACACGTCTCAAAGCATGTCACAACAGTCGAGACAACACTGTAGTCGAGGACACAATTCTCGAGAATGGTCAAAAGTCTTTTCTTAGTCATTAAGTAATACGAAAGGCTACAAAGTGCGTCGTCTCTCGAAAATGTCACATAGTACACCACATAGCAAAGTGCACCATTTTTCAGAAGCGACAAAGTACGTCGGTAAGAAAATTTTACTAAAGTGTGCCAACTCTGCAATATCTGCAAAGTGCGCCAACATAGATTTTAAGCAATGACGCATATTCTTGATGAATTACAGGCCCATTCAAAAGTACGCCAAGTAGGATTGGCGTACTTTTGAAGGAATTGCCTTAGTACAAAATATACGTCGGAGTAGAGAAGTGTGCCCATAGTACTTAACATATCTTGGCGCACTTTCTAAGAAAATTATGAAACACATACAAGTGCGCTCACTGGAACTTCGCTTATGCGACAAGGGTTCCTTGCGTACTTTTGTTTACATTCTCAGGCCAACTTTATATTTTTTGACTTGTTGTTCTCGGACTCCAAGAGCAATAATACAAGAAAATCAAAATCATCATGAAGACAAGTTCTAAGTATTAAGCAGATGAAACCTATCAAGTAATACTAAAAATCAGAACAAGATCCATAGCTGTTCCTTTGGTTGACAAGATGTACTTGCCTACGATCTAGTTCTAGCCTAATACTACCAAGGTTACCCACGGCCAAGGCCAAGCTCGGCTGATGCTCTCTGCAGGGGACGAAACGAAAAAGGAAAGAGAAATAAAAGGAAAAAAAATGAAGGAAAGAGAAATGCTTGCTTATATAGGCAAATGGTTGATTGTAGGCCATTGGATCATAATCCATGCCCTCTCCCGGGTTCATCACAGCCATTCTCCAAGAAAACCAAGGGCCAACGGTCCAAAGCATGCAACTAAGAAAAATTTATAAAAATAACCTAGACAATGCATGAACGGCACAAAGCAAGATGTAAACAATTAAACAAAAAAATATATACATGCATAATACGCGTATATCGGTTATGTATACCAGAACAGTGAGACGAGTCTCACAACTCTCTCCTCCTTAGAAAATTTTATTCTCGAAATTTTAATATGGCACGAGGTCTAGAAAAACTCGGGGGACATGCAATCAAGGCAAGTAAGGGTATACGAAAATCAAGCACAATCCTAGAGCAAGATAAGCATGCACAAGACAAGATCAGGGTACGAGATATACGAACAAATATACCTCACGAGTCAAACAAATACGGGTATCGAGCATGGATATCATCCTCTTGCTTCCAAGTTGAATCGCCCGGTGAGTGATGCCCCCAAGCAACTCAGACTAACCGAATAGTCTGGTTCTTGAGAATCTTCTCCCTCTGGTCCAAAATGGATACGGGCCTCTCCTCATACAAAAGGTTGGTACCAACGACCAATTTTGAATCATCCAGGACATGGCTTAAATCCAGTATATACCGTCGTAACTGGGATACATGAAAAATATTATGTATCTCACGAAGCGACGGTGAAAGAACAAGACGATAAGAAATATTTTCTACTCGCTCGAGAATATCGAACGAACCTATGTACCACGGACTAAGCTTCCCCGTACACCGAATCTGATGACTCCGCGGGTAGGCAAAATCTGAAGGAATATATGGTCGTCGACAGAAAACTCAAGAGGTTGTCGATGCGAATTGGCCCAATGACGATGGCGATCTTGAGCCACCTTGATATGATTCCGGACTTGCTTGACCACCTCAACTGTCTGGGCTACCATCTCGGGACTAAGCAATTATCTTTCACCAATATCATCTCAAGCTACAGGGGATCTGCACTTTCTGCCATACAGTTCCTCGAAGGGTGCCATCTGGATACTCGTTTGAAAACTGTTATTGTAAGAGAATTTGACCAAGTGCAAGTGATCCTCCTACGAACCACCAAAGTCAAGGGTACATGAATGAAGAATATCTTCTACAATCTGGATGGTACGTTCTGACTGACCATCTGTCTGGGGATGATAAGCTGTACTGAACTTCAGACGGGTACCCAAACTCTGATGTATACTCTGCCAAAAGTGAGATGTGAATATGGAATCACTATCTGATACGATGCTGACTGGCACTCCATGAAGTATGATAATCAGATTCATGTACATCCGAGTCAACTACTCCATAGTCTGTCCCACTCTGAAGGAAAGGAAGTGAGCAGCCTTTGTGAGTCAATCCACTACTACCCAAATTGCATCTCTAGCAACTGGGGATCTAGGTAGACCGATCACAAAATCTGTAAAATCCCATATTTTTAAATATTATTTAATTAATTAGTTATTTAATTATTTATATTATTTCGTAGTTATCTAGATAATATATACGTAGTGATTTAAATACCTAGATAAATATTTATTTAGAGTTATTGCACCAAATCTATTATTTTTCTTTTAGGAATAATTTTAGAAGGGTGATAGAATTTTGTAGAATTTATTTTGGGTACGAATGTATTTTTATATATATACCTCAATTATATACGTAATAATATATAGTAATATATAATAATTATAATAAATATACTAATGACAATAATAAGTGATTAGAAGTAATAATAATAATAATAATAATAATAATAATAATAATTTAATAAATAGAATAGAAAAAGAAAAGAATGGAATAAAGAAAAGAAAAGAGAAGAAGAAAAAAAACCCAAACCCTATAACCCTTAACCCACTAACCCGTTTAAGTTTACTATGTAATGCCCCGTTCCCCCTATTCGGGGAGCGTGGCCAAGAAATACTCAATACCGTCCGATCGGGACAGATTAAATCAAGATCCTTTCCTCGTTATGGATTGGTTTCTTCGGAATCAGGTCCCATATTCAACGGATCGTGCCTTGGGGAATGACTCAGCGGCAGAGTCGAGAGGGGCCTTTCCGTTGCGCTGGTTTCCTTGCCCGTTTTCGATGTCGCTTGGTTGCTTTCTTGTTGGTTTTATGACTTGCGTTTTCTTGAATGGTTTCGATGGATTTCATTGCTTTCGTTCTTAGGATTTCGTATTTCGTATCGAACCTCGGAGACCGAAGCAGGGGATATTGATCGTCTGTTGGTGCGTGCAGGTGATCGGGTAAACAACGCTCGTACGGAGTCTTAAAGTTCTCCCTTTTCTCTCCTAGTTCACCAACTTGTGAGTGGCTTTACTTCTATTAGCTCCCTTCTTCTAAGTCTGCGTTCTAAATAAATTGACTCATTTGTTCATCCCGATCAAACGATACTAAAACATTAAGATTGAGTCAGAATAAAGAAGAAGTAGACTTGAAACATTAATAATGCTTGTCATACAGAAAAATGAACGACCACCGCAAGGCTTGCATGTCTGTTATATATATATATATATATATATATATATATATATATATATATATATATATATATATATATATATATGCATATAGCCATCTTGTGTCAGATGTAGTTAGAACCCATTTAGTTATAACTGTTCATGCATGGTGCAAACGGGTGAAATGTGATCATTATGCAAGTAGCTTAGACTACGGGAAACACATGAAGTTAGTTACTTATATTGCTTGAATATGTGTCTCAATTGGTAACTTAGTTGGTTGTGGAATAATGGTCTTGGACAACTTGTATACAAAGGATATCGTTCTACGAACGGTCGCCGGGGCACTGGGACCGCTTTGCCCCGGGTAGAACAATTTGCTAGTGTAGTCCTAGCATTGGATGGGTTCGTGCGTCCGCTAAGGGCTAGCTACCCGAGGCGGAATGGCAGCCGACCCATCCCAAGTCCAACCAAGTGATTGTTATGTATATTTAAACTGTGCAGACTAACTATGTCTTCGTGGCAGGGAAGGTCATGGTAAGTTTTGTACAGGTGGCTCAGACGGTACAGGTAAAGTCACCGAGCGGTGGCATATTTGGTTATGTTATTTTACTCTATCTTATGCGAAGAATTGAACTAAGGCAAGATAGATAGATCACATGATAATAAATATTGCATGCTCATATGAACTCGTTGTAGATTTTGGTTAAGTTGGGTTAGCTCGCCCTAACCGGTACTATTTGAAGTACTGACCCTCGTTGCAGCAGGTTCTCCGAGCCAAGGCGACGCGGCGAGGAGCTGAAGTCTTCTCCAACCCCTTCCTGAATCAAGACGCATTCGTATCATGACTTTTGGTAGCTCCAGTACATAAGTAGAAATGAGCTCGCTCTCACTTTTGGAAGCCACAGGACGATGATGCTGACTCGCACCCAAGGTGTTTTGTGTTTTGAATTCTAGTAAAGGATGTAATATATGGAACGACTATCTCATTTTGTATCCAAGTTGTAAGCCCGTGTGGCATCCTTATCGTTTTGGCTCAAGAGTCTGTAATCAGATGTTCATTATCAATGAAAAGAAAACTTTTCTATGCCTCAATGTGTGTTATCTTAATTGCGTACTCTGTTGCATATGTTCTAAAGATTATCATTATGCCTAGGCCTTGTGCACGAGCGCCCTACGTGTGCACGACATCACGCCCGGGGGACGATTATCGATTGGGCGAAATTGGGGCATGACATATTGGTATCAGAGCATAGCTTCAGACCCTTTAATCTCGTGTCAAAAAGTTTTCTAAAAATGACCCTGTCCCTCTCAGTTGAACCCTTGAATTCGCTTGGCCAAAATGAGATGCGTTCCATATAGTGAATCCATAATATACTTTGAGACTGATACAAGTTACTTTTCTTTGAAGGAACGGCCTCCGAGCCGGTGCACAAGCGCAGGTGGTGGCGCAAGTGCAAGGTAGTAGTTCTGGCACGTCAGGCACCTCAGGAAGTCCGGCTGCCGTGCCCTCTGTTGATCCGTTCGAACGAATGATGCGTTTGATGGAAATACAACAGAGACAAGCCGAACTACATCAGAGTCAATTTGAGTCTCGGATAGAGGCACAATTTCTGGCGCAACGGACTCAGGCCGAAACACAGCAAAAGCAAGTTGATACCTTGCAAACGATTGTGACGACGCTAGTCGCCAGCAACCATTCTGCATTCGCGGCCGCCGTGGCAGCGCCAGTTGTAGCTTATATTGCGAAACCTCAGGACTCTCCAGAACCTCCGCTTTCAGAGGATAAGGGCCATATCCTACAGATATTATAGTTCAAAAAGATGTGTCATGCTACCTTCCAGGGGACTGAGGATCCCTCCCTGGCATTGATTGGCTGGTTGAGTTGGAAGACCACTTCAAAGTGCTTCGCATGGACGAAACCAAAAGAGTAGCGTGTGCCCAATTTTAGCTCCGTTTAAATGCACATGATTGGTAGGATGTGCATAAACAAGCCTTACTGAGCGAAGGTGGCAGGACGACTATCTCTTGGTCCGTGTTCCACAAAGCCTTCGAGGAGGAGTACCTTCCACTCGTAGTCCGTTGCGAGAAGGAAGACGAGTTTACACATCTGCAGCAGGGCGACATGACAGTACGCCTAAGAATTCAACAGGCTTGCAAAGTTTGCTAAGTCTCACCTCTATGATACTGAAACTCGTGCACGAAGATTTGAGATATGATTGCGACCTTCAATTCGTGCTCACGTTGTTGTCCCCCAGTACCGAACCATGAGGGAATCCCTGAACCATGCCCTTTCCCTCGAACCGCAATACCCTCCAGTTTGTACCGACGTTGTGCAAAATATCAATCACAAGCGTCCTAGCTACTCAGGGGGTAACAATGCGCCTAAGCGCTCCAACAACGGCGATAACCAGGGTGCAAATTAGGGGAAAGGTGGCGAGCTCGTTTGTCACCGATGTAATCGTACTGGACACATCGCTCAAAACTGCTGAGTATTTAAAGGATCGTGCTTTAAGTGCGGTCGTCAGGGGCATATGGAAGCGAACTGTCGGGCAGGTGGACCTAACCAGCAGCAACAACAAAACTGTGTGCCTCAGGACCAGGGGCAAGTACTTCGAGCTAATCAGACGGCACCGCAGAACGCTCAAGGCCGAGTCTATGCTCTTACTCGGGATGAGGCACTCACATCAAACACGACGGTGTCAGGTATATTACTCTTTAATGATGTACCTGCTCGAGTATTGTTTGATTCTGGTGCCACACACAGTTTTGTGTCAACAAACTTTGCTAGGGAACACAAATTCATTCAAACCCTGTTAGGCCTAAGGCTTAGCGTCATTACACCGTCAGGCACGAGTTTGCCTGCAAATTCAGTTTATCGTGACGGCTACATTTGCATCGGAGGAAGGAAATTGTCACTTGATGCGATAGTTCTAGACATAGGGGACTACGACATCATTCTGGGAATGGATTGGCTTGGCGCTTGTTCAGCTACTATCGATTGTGCGGAGAAGAAATTCGTGTTTCATCTTCCTGGCGAGATCAAATTTTGCTATTCG
The DNA here is from genome assembly GCA_036927795.1 of Iris macrosiphon. Taxonomy (NCBI): domain Eukaryota; kingdom Viridiplantae; phylum Streptophyta; class Magnoliopsida; order Asparagales; family Iridaceae; genus Iris; species Iris macrosiphon. Next base: position 188,401,487 of record JAYESA010000007.1, on the reverse strand, counting down.
TGCAGTCCACAGTCGAAAACGTCGAATGCCTGCATGGTGATATCAGCAATGTCTGCTCGACGGATGATTCACTCCAGCTGTGTAGGGTACCTGGCGTCCGTTCGAGACCTCGACAAGATTGTGCAAACGTTGAGTCCATTCCCGTTGTAGCAGATTTTTTCGACGTATTTCCAGACGAGTTGCCCGGTATGCCGCCCGATCGAGAGACAGAGTTCACTATCGATACATTTCCAGGAACCCAACCAATTTCTAAAACCTTGTATCGAATGGCACCAGCAGAGCTGAAGGAATTAAAGATACAGTTGCAAGAGTTGGTAGATCGGGGATACATCCATCCGAGTGTGTCTCCATGGGGTGCGCCTGTGTTGTTTATTAAGAAAAAAGATGGCTCGATGCGGCTCTGCATCGACTATCGGGAATTGAATAAGGCTACTATCCGAAATAAGTATCCCCTCCCCCGAATAGATGATCTCTTTGATCAGTTACAAGCCGCAATAGTATTCTCGAAAATTGACCTCCGTTCGGGTTACCATCAGCTCAAAATCAAGCCGGACGACGTGCCGAAGTCAGCCTTTCGCACTCGCTACGGCCACTATGAGTTTTTGGTAATGCCGTTCGGTTTGACCAATGCCCCTGCCGCCTTTATGGGTTTGATGAACCAAGTGTTCCGACCGTATCTCGATAGCTTTGTAGTAGTGTTCATTAATGATATCTTGGTATACTCGAAGAATGGGGCGGAGCATGCAGGGCACTTGCGGACCGTGCTACAAACCCTTCGGGACAACAAGTTATATGCGAAATTGAGTAAGTGCGAATTCTGGCTGAGTAGTATATATTTTCTTGGGCACATCATTTCTGCGGGAGGCATTTCAGTCAATCCAAAGAAGGTGGAGGCCATTGTCAAGTGGAAGCGACCTGCATCCGTTAGTGAAATTCGGAGCTTTCTTGGGTTAGCGGGCTACTACAGGCGGTTCGTAAGGGACTTTTCCAAACTTGCCTCACCTCTGACTTGCCTCACACAGAAGGAAGTCACGTTTGAGTGGTCTGCGGACTACGAAGCATCGTTTGAGGAGTTAAAGCATCGTCTCACCTCTGCCCCGTTACTTGCACTACCAGATGAGACTTCGGGATTCCAAATCTTCAGCGACGCGTCAGGGCAGGGCTTAGGGTGTGTACTTATGCAGCAAGACAGAGTGGTAGCCTATGCATCCAGAAAGCTAAAAAAGTACGAAAAGAATTATCCTACGCATGATCTGGAACTGGCAGCAATTGTGTTCGGGTTAAAGTTGTGGTGACACTACCTTTATAGAGTGCCTTGCCGAATTTATACCTATAACAAGAGTTTAAAGTACTTGTTCACCCAGGCAGAACTGAACCTACGACAGCGGCATTGGCTAGAATTGATAAAGGATTATGACTTGACGATAGACTACACACCTGGCAAGGAAAATGTGGTAGCGGATGCGTTGAGTCGGGTCTTTGCGGGATCTCTGTCCGACGATCGCAAGTTACAAAGGGACTTAGAAGAAATGGGCATCGAACTCCGAATTCGTTATCGTGGCGCGCGGGTTGCTCATATGCGATTTGTACCCAACCTGATAGAGAGAGTCACATCTACTCAGAGGGACGACCCATTCCACCGAAAAATGCGATAGCAGATTCAAGCGGAGAAGGCGAAAGACTTTATAGTAGATAAGAATGGGGTATTGCGAGTGAAGGAAAGGCTATGCGTCCCCAACGACTCAGAACTCAGAAAGGAAATTCTTGCTGAAGCATATTATGCAGCCTATACAATCCATCCCGGGAGCACGAAAATGCATAAAAACCTTCGTACTGTCTTCTGGTGGCACGACATGAAGAAAGATGTAGCGCTCTTTGTGTCGAAATGCATAACCTGTCAGAGGGTGAAAGCAGAGCATCAAAGACCGAGCGGAGAAATGCAGAATCTTGCCATCCCGGAATAGAAGTGGGAGCACTTCAGCATGGACTTCATTGTTGGCCTGCCAAGGACGCAACGGGGGAATGACGCAATCTGGGTCATCGTCGACCGGTTAACCAAGTCTGCATACTTTATTGCCATTAAAAGTACTTGGGGCGCTGATCGCCTTGTCCAGACCTACCTTGACGAGATAGTCCGGCTGCACGGAGTGTCAGTTTCTATAGTATCAGATCGAGATGGATGGTTCGTCTTACGTTTCTGGGAAAGCCTTCAGTCATCGATGGGGACCAAGTTGAAATTTAGCTCAGCCTACCATCCTCAAACAAATGTCCAAACAGAGCGGGTGAATCAGGTACTATAAGACAAATTGCGCCTCTGTATAATTGATTCAAAGTCAAGTTGGGACGTCAACCTGCCGCTAGCCGAATTTGCATACAACAACAGTTATCAGTCCAGCATCCAGATGGCTCCATATGAGGCTCTGTATGGGCGGAAGTGTAGGTCACCGATCTGCTGGGATAAAGTTTGTGAGAGGCAAATCCTTGGGCCGGAACTAGTTGAACAAACAGTCCAAAAGGTTCGGCTGATTCGAGAACGGTTAAAAGTAGCACAAAGTCGGCAAAAGAGCTATGTTGATGCTCGTCGTCATCCCCTTGAGTTTCAAGAGGGGGACCATGTGTTTCTATAAGTCTCGCCCATATGTGGTGTTATGAGATTCGGAGTAAAGAGAAGTTAAGTCCGAGATTTGTTGGCCCGTTTGAAATTCTCAGACGAGTTACTTCAGTTGCTTACCAAATTGCATTGCCGCCAGCCCTATCAGAAGTGCACGATATTTTTCATGTGTCTCAGCTTAGAAAATATGTGCATGACCCGAACCATGTGGTAGATATTGGTCAGTTAGATCTGCAGGCGGACTTGTCGTACGTCGAAGACCGTGCGGATCTTCGAGCGTAAGGAAAAGCAGCTATAGAATCGGACAGTATCGCTAGTGCACGTTCTTTGGCGAGACCACGTGGTCGAAGAATCGACGTGGGAACTCGAATATGATATGAGGGAAAGGTTTCCCTCATTATTCCTTAGGAGTAGGTTCTATTCCTAAGTTTCGGGATGAAACTTTCTATTAGATGGTTATGATGTAATGGCCCGTTCCCCCTATTCGGGGAGCGCGACCAAGAAATACCCGATACCGTCTGATCGGGACAGATTGAATCAAGATCATTTTCTCGTTATGGATTGGTTTCTTCGGAATCAGGTCCCATATTCAACGGATCGTGCCTCGGGGAATGACTCAGCGGCAGAGTCGAGAGGGGCCTTTCCGTTGCGCTTAAGTTTTCTTGAACGATTTTGATGGATTTTATTGCTTTCGTTCTTAGGATTTTGTATTTCGTATCGAACCTCGGAGACCGAAGCAGGGGATATTGATCGTCTGTTGGTGCGTGTAGGTGATCGGGTAAGCGACGCTCGTGCGGAGTCTTGAAGTTCTCCCTTTTCTCTCCTAGTTCACCAACTTGTGAGTGACTTTACTTCGATTAGCTCCCTTCTTCCAATCTGCGTTCTAAATAAATTGACTCATTTGTTTATCCCGATCAAACGATACTAAAATATTAAGATTGAGTCAGAATAAAGAAGAAGTAGACTTGAAACATTAATAATGCTTGTCATACAAAAAAATGAACGACCACCGCAAGGCTTGCATGTTCGTTATATATATATATATATCTTGTGTCAGATGTAGTTAGAACCCATTTAGTTATAACTATTCATGCATGGTGCAAACTGTCATGACCCGCACCCGAAAAATCGGGCATGAGTCGTGGGTACGTCCAGCCTACGCCGCAGTATCGGCGGTAGAATGCTGTCTAGGTCTACTAACAATCTCACACAATCAATAGGTACCTGTCAAGATCTTAACTCCAAACGGAGGAGCAATATGATAATGATAACACAAGTACTCAATCACGAATCTAAGCACGATAAGATAACACAGAAGACTAACAGCTACAAAGTCTAAACAACTGCTACTAAAATAACAACAACATCAATAATAATAATAATACAACAATATCCTGAATCAAATACAATACAAGGTCTCAATCCAAAACTGGGGACAAACCCGGTGCTAAAAGCTAATCAAAACAACAATAGGTCCTAGTGATCCCGGTTACCAACCCGGAAATCACTCCTAAACTAGAGGATCCCTGTCTGTACCATCGACAGGTTGAGGTCCATAAAACGTCGAACACCAATCT